>PVIR01003285.1:0-90965 GCA_004026965.1 Petromus typicus
AAGGAAAAAGGAAAAGCCTCAAGAATATGAACAAGGCTAAGGAGCAAAGGCTCGAGTGTAGATCCGAAGAAACCTGAGTGCATCTGACGAAGCACGGAGTTGAAGTTTTCTTGGAAGCACAGTCTTCTTCATCTCTTTTACCTGCCTTGACTTCTTCTGTCCTCGCTCGGTCCCATGCAGCTCGCTCTCTGCTCAGGCCTCCTTGGCGCCCACAGCTCACCTCTCCTTATGCACATCATCCTGCTTCCCTAGTGTACTTAGTAGGCACTTTGGAAATGCTGTTGAACAATCTGACAAACAATGAAGTGAGTCCTTTGTGACCACTGAGAATTTCATCTGGAATACAACCAAGTAGGATAATGATAAACTAACATTATTAATAAGAGTTTCATATGAAGACATTATTAATAATAGTTTCATATGAAGACATATTTAATGGGTAAAATTATTGTCCCTTTTGAGATACTATTGCCTTTAAAATTCAGAACAGTCCTGAGAGATTTTTTTTTCCATTTTACTGTAAAGGACATTGAAATTGAAAGACGCTGAGTAGCTTTGTTTTTTTTGGTTTTTTTTGGTTTTTTTTTTGAGACTAGGTTTACCTTTTTGTAGTTCAGGCTGGCTCTGAGCTCAGACTCGAACTCATAGCAGTTCTCCCGCCTCTGCCTCTGAGTGCTGGGATTACTGGCGTGAGCTGCCACACCCGGCACTGTGGTATGTGGTACTGATTGCTGGTGAGTGTGAGTCTCCATGCCTGGCATTGTATGTTGTTACTAGGGATTGAACCCGGGCCCTTGCACTTGCAAGGCAGGTGCTGGAACCACTGAGCTAAATCCCTGGCTTCTGAGTAATTTTTTTAAGAAGCTAGAAGGGGTAAGTGAAATAAAGCTGCTCTACTGGACTCTCACTCAACCTTACACCGCACCATCTTCTCTCCCTCTCCAAGCTCTCAAGGCCACATTTTCCCTCCTCCTGGCCTCTGGCTTGTCCCTGACCACCTTCTTCTCTTCCCATTTATCCCTTTACCCACAGGCCTATTTTATGAAGGATCCCACGTTATCCCAGCACCGTGGTAACTGGAAGAGTCACCTGTTGTGGATAGCCCCGGCAAGCAAGAACGTGAGTCTCGCGAGAAGTGAGTCTGCTGCTGTGCAGTGTTGAGAGAGGCCATGGCTTTAAGGACCCCTGCTCATCTCTGGAAGAACACACCAGTATTTTTCAGCATGGAGTGGCTGAGCTGAACTGGAGTCAAGGAGGAAGGGCCACATTGCGGGGGCTGCCCAGATATTTGGGGATGTGAGAGACCCAGGACTCAAATGTCTGCCTGGACCCTGGGCAAGGCCCTTACAGTTTAGCCTCTTATTTAAGCTTCACTGCAGAAACCAATATATGTTCAGAAAATTGAGCAATCCCAAGGAAAAAGCAACTTATAATCCTGCCATGATATGTAAGCTTTAAAACATTCTAAATGTTTTTATGGGACTTTCAATGCATATAGTATATTTTACTAGTATTTATCCCCCATTACAGAGAAAAAGAATGAAAATAAATAAATTTGATTCCTAAAGGAGAAAAAAGCGCACAAAGCCCATTATTTTAAGCCAGTCATCTCTGTGGATCAGGTATTTATTAATGCTCTGCAATGAAAAAAGACTGATTTTCCCCAGTCAACTATAATTTAAAAATATTTTAATATACTTTCCCCCAATTCTTTGCTCATATAAAAATAAAACTTCACTCTCAACAGTTCTAGTAGGTGTGTTTTGTTTTATTTAGTTTTCTCCCTGCACAGGTCCTGCAGATGTCTCTGTTTGGCCTTTTAGGACTTGAAAATGACTCAGAGGAGGACTGAAGGGGCAGATGGGCCCTGGGGAAATGACTGACCTCAGCCCGCCTCCCCAGGCTGTGACACTGGGCAAAGGCACTGCAACTCAGGACGAGATGGAACTTTGCCAGCAACCTTGCTGGCTTTGCCCTTTACCTCTGAAGGCAATAAACGAGGAGGCAGAGGCTCTTCTTGCTCAAGATCACTGAGGCTGTTTGTTCCAGAACCCAAAATCGATCATTTTACTCCAGATTTTTACTACTCCTCCACTAAATGTAGACTCATTTTCATAAAAGATTTTGAAGAACTTGGAAATATTTTACCATGACCATGTAGAAGTTGAAAAGTGAGATCTTTGAGGGAAGATGAAAGCCATCATCAGGCAAGAGAGAGACAGACCAGGAGGAACCATGGTTACCATTAAGGGTTGGAATGACTGTACATAAGGGCATTCCCAGCTGTGAACAAAGAGGAATTAGGTAGAATGGTTGCCAAGTGGTCCACCAAGCATTAGAGCTGAAATTCACAAAAGTAACCACATCCCAGCTAGGCGGTTTCATGTAGACTTTCAGGGTTAGTAATGGTAGCCTTTGAACAGGTAATAGAGACTTAGAGACTGCCAGTAGCTTGCTCAAGGTCACAGCTGTGAATGGCCACTGCAAGGGTTACTGAGTGATGGAGTGACACGGCTACCAGGAAGACCTCTGAGTCCATGTGGAGAAACAAAGGAGGAAGCATGTACCCTTTGGCTTGTTTCCCCTGTAGCCAAGGGTGGTTCCATGGAGTACAGATTTCCCTGCCTGTGGTCACATGGCCTCAGAGTGGGATGTGAGAAGCTTGTGAGGAAGAAGTGTTAGGTCATGCCTGCCTGATCTTGTTGAAATCTATACGCAACTATTGCTTAGATGTGCATGGATAAGAGGGGATGCAGAAATTAGAAGCTGTGTGGGCCGGGGATATAGCTCAATGGTTCTGGCTCCTGTCTTACAAGCACAAGAGCCCGAGTTCAATCCCCGGTAACCACATAACAATACTGGGTGTGGAAACTCACCTCAGCAGCAACCAGTAACCCATACCACAATGCTGGGCGTGGTGGCTCAACCCTGTAATCCCAGCACTCGGGAGGCAGAGGCAGGAGGATTGCTGTGATGTGAGTTGGAGGCTGAGCTCAGGGCCAGCCTGAACTACAAAGTGAGACCCTGTCTCAAAAAACCTTAAAAAAAATAGAAAAAAGAAAAGAAATTAGAAGCTGTGTACAAGCAGTGCTCTATATGCTTGGCCAGTCATGTACACCTGGCTGGTTGCAAATAAAATATCCCCTGCAGGCAAGACTTCTTTTATTTCTAAAGACTTTTCTTGGTGCTGCCTCCAAAGCTTACTCTTTCCATTCTGGCTCAAGGCCTGGCTTGCCTCAGTTGTTCTTGGGGAACAAATGCAACTCCCAGCGTGCTAGATGTCAGATACCCTGAGTTCGTGTTCCCTGAAGTTGAAGAATGAATTCTAAGGAACAATGGAGGTTAAGAGCAGATAAATTTGTGCAGAGACAGGAGTGGGGAATAAGAATAGCTCCTGAGGTACAGGAGAGTCCCAAATGGGTTGCTATTGAGCCTATTTCTCAAAGGAGGTCTTATTCAGCAAAGTCACAAGGGGTGGGTACAACATGGATAAAAACTAAACAAAAACAATAAGATCACAAGTATAGCTGCTGAGGTAATACTGACCCAGTGGTAACAAGGGTGCATGGGTGAAATCACTAACCTTGGTTGATAATATGTAATCTTAGTCTAAAGTCTTTTTTGTCTTAGTGATCATCACCTCAGTGGGTGGAGGAGGATGGTCTGCCCTCAGTGAGATAGTGGTCTATCTTGGTACCAATGGTTTCAAGCTCCTGTTCATCCATGAAGGAAGTGTGCAAATCTGGTCACTGTGATTTTACCGCTCTTCAGACGCACCTCCAGCTGCAGCTCCCAAGTGTTCTCATCCTCTGCAGTGACTGCCAGAGCTCAGCTCTGTCTGACTGCCTACAGAATTTCTACCTAGGGACCAGGGATGTGGCTCAGTGGCACCATGCCTGCCTTGCAAGCACAAGGTCCTGAATCTGAACACACACACACACACACACACACACACACACACACACACACACGTGCACACACACACACACACACACACAATCAGTAAAAAATATTTCTACTTAATTTAGCTAGTCTCTACCACTGGAACTTTAAAAATGGCCTCTGAAGAGTGCTTCGTTGGCCTGCCACACGAAGTCGCAGCTTCCAGGAGCCTCTACTCTTCCCTATCCCGCCCGATCTTTTCCTCAAGTTCCTTTACCTATCCAAGGCTGAATCACCAAAAAGAAATACAAGTGGTCTTTAATCTTCTGACTGCAATGCCATGAACTGTGAAAGATTAAACTCACATCAAAGAAGAAAACCGCAAATGACACATCACACCTGAAGCCCAAGGCAGCTGTGTCCTAGTGATATATGAGAAGACATAGGAGGCTGAGGATTTAGCTCAGCGGTTCCGGAGTCTGCCTGGTAAGTGCAAGGTCCCAAGTTTGATCCCTGCTACATAGCACAATGCCTGACATGATGGCTCACGTGTGTAATCTCAGCACTCAGGAGGCAGAGGCAGGAAGATTGCTGTGAGTTCGAGGCTGGCCTGGGCTATGCAGTTGAGTTCAGGGCTAGGCTGCAGTACAAACTGAGACCCTGTCTCAAAAAAATAAAGAAAAAGGAAAAAGTATTATATCTTCTAATCTATTAGAAGTCTGATATGCTGAGTATGTGTTCTCTAAGAACTGAAGAATTCTGGGAACAACAGAGGCTAAAAATAGGACAACATTTATTGAGAAGACAGCTCCTCACAGGCAGGAGGGAATCTGAGTAGTTAGCTGGGGATGCCACCTTACAGGGGAGTTTTACAGAGCAAAGCCCGCATGGGCATGATGTGGGTAGAGCTAAAATTAACCAATAAGGTTACAAATCTAGTTGCTTAGGTAATAGTGATCCAAGGGTAAAGCAAGTCATATATCGAGGGTGTGTGGAAAGAACAAAGATATTTTCAGGCAGTGATGGGTCTTGGTGGGCTACTGAGGTGCCTGATCTATTGAGGCTCTGTCAGGTCCACTGTTCGTCTTTTTTAGTATGTAGGCCTGGCCATCTCATCTTTATCTTGAGGTCCAGTCTCCAACAAAGTTTCACCTTTGTCCTATCTTGAGGGCCTTGCCCTACCTAACTGCCCATATTTCTAACTTAGCTTGTCTGTTAGTCTAGAACATTGGTTTTTTGGGGCTCATTCATTTCTCTAAATATCATTTACTGTCCCTTAAAATTGTCTGCTGTTTCCCTACTTCTTTTGCTTCTGTGAAGAGTATATTTAAGCTTCAACTATTTTACCCTCCTTTGAATTTTATATTTTGTATAAATCATAATATATATATTTTTGTTTTTCTCCTATTAATCTGTGTATTGCCTCTTTTTTTTTTTTTTTTTTTTTTACAGAGACTCAAAAATCAAACCTTTAGAGGGAAAGTTTGAGCTGCCTGATTGTGAACTATTTCTGGAACAGTCACTATGGCATATCCTTATAAGATGGACATTCATTCTCATTTAAATCACAATTAAAATTTACTGAAAAGTTCATTTCTAAGAAGGCAAACAGTAGAAACCTAATGCAATAGGAAATCACAACACTGGCACAAATACTACTGTTGCTACTGTAACAACTACTACTACGAATAGAGTTCTCAAAACCTGATCACGAGGCTTAAAATACTTTACATTTTATTTCAAACTGAGTCGTCAACTTGAAATTCAGTGAGGTATAAAATTAGAAAATGTAAGAGTTAAAGAAAATTGTCACTCCTTCGAAAGAAAGCCTCTGAAATATTTGCAGGCCCTCCATAATCTCTGTCTTGTAAGTGCACAGAGAAAGAACACGGAGAATTTCCTCCTGAAGGTTGCACAGAATTGGCTTTGTTTGAGCCTAATTGGAGAGGAATGTCAGAGACAAAGACTTGAGAATAGCTTTAATGGCTATATTCTACAATTGCCTCCCAAGATAGATTCAATTTGGTGCTGTTCAGTGGCTATAAAGATGAATGAAACTCAAAAGCACCGTTCCCCTAAATGGATTGAGACAGTGTAGACAAAGGGTGTAGGCTTATTCCGGGATCTGTTGCTCACCAGGTAAATAGCAGTGCTTGGCGGTCTGTGTTTCTGAGGCTTTGCTAGCTAGCACCCAGGCTCATCACACTCTGAGCTTTTCAGGCTGTGGGTGGGCCACTCAGAGTCTTCTGGCTGGTTTTAATTGGTCCTTTAATCTCACCTTTTGTCCTGGGCAATTTTGCTGAATAAACTAAGGGAACTAGGTGGCTTCATGTGTTACATTTGCTTTTGTTATACTGAAAGGCTGTGATTAAGATAAATCTCCAAGCCTCATTTTACCTTGGATACACCTCTCCTAACCCCATCCCAAATCTTTTGTAACAATTTTTTAAAGCTTCCAGTGATAGAATAATTGTTCTCAAATTTGTGCTTTGGATAGATTCACACTATTATCTCACTTGAAAAGTACATTTACTTTCAAATGCATTTTCTCAGATTTTTCTCCCCCCCCCCCCACTCCCGGCATTGGAATTCATTAACTTCTATTTCAGGTAAGTTCTTGAGCTTTTGTCCAGTTGAACTATATTTGGGGACTAGGTTTTCCTCTCTCTCTCTCTTTCTCTCAGCTTCCAATTTTAAACCCTTATTTTACAATTTTGTGTCTATATTTTCCAGAATTTGTTTTCTTTCTTGCCTCAGGCCCTTCTCAAGAAATTTTACAGTATGGCAGAAATTATTAGTGTGTATTGATATACAACATAATGAGTTTTATACATCTATATACCATAGCTAACATATTTGGATCATATCTACTCCACTATTTTTTCTTACCCTTTCTTCCTTCCTTCTTTTCCTTAATATCTTCTTTCTACTTTCACACTGTCTTTTTTCTAGATTCTTCCTATGAAAGAAACATATGACCCTCTTCGTTTTGAGTTTGACTTATTTTACTTAACAGCACAAACTCCATTCATCCTAGTCACTTTCTCATTGCTGAGACAAAATGTCAACACTCAGAAGTTAAAGGAGAAAAGGTTTATTTCACCTCACAGTCTGCAGAAGTTTCAGTCCATAGCTGGCTGCTCCAGGGCAGGGCAGCATCGGAGAGGGGTGTAACAGAGGAGAGACAGTTCGTAGCAGAGCAGGAAGCAGCAAGCAGCAAGCAGCAACCACAGCAAGCCTGCCTTGCTCCTCTCCCTCAGCTCCATACAGTCTGGAAGCCCGTGGAAGTTTCCAGCCACACCCCGGAATGGGCTTCCGTTTTCCACACCCTCAGTCACAGTACTGCACCCTTAATCCATAAACCCCGGTGCAGGCCGCTTTGGAACTCCCCAGCTAAGACTGAGAAGGCTTTGGATGTGTTGTGTCTGGTGTGAGCATCTTGTCAGGATCAAGAACTCAGCACCAATAATGAATTAAGGGATAGAGTTTTTAAAAAGTGGGAGACAATTTATTTGTAAAGAAGAAAAACTAGAAGACAGTAAGCTACTCTAAATAGGGCACAGCGGTTCTGGAAAGATACCCCTGAACCCTTGTCCCTGGCTTTTTACATTAGGACTAGTGACCCTTCCCTCCATGTGGGTGCCTAGAACTCTTGCTCTGGCCCTAACCTAGGCTCCTGTGCCTAAGTGCACATTCTTTTTGGTGGGCTTTGTTTACTCCCCCCTCCCACCGTTTTGTTTGTGCATATTTTGTCAGGGGCTTATAGAAAGGCAGCTCAGAGTTAGTGACTAGGATGTGTGTGTGTGTATCTAGTGCAGTCCTATAGTGACCCATTGTGAGAATATGTGCGTGTGCATTAATACACTTGGTAAGAGTTTTCTTTCAGATATCCACCCCTTGTTTCCTTGGACTTTACCAGAGGTGGGTGAGGAATCAAGTTATCCTGGCCTTTCACGCCTCTGGCTTAGTCTGTATTGTGTTCATCACATTATTTCGTGCCTTTCTAGACCTGGTTTCTCTTTGTTTTAATCGCTTGAATCTAACTGCAGAGGCAAAAGCAACTTTTGGTAAGGTTTTTCTATTAGTTCCTTTAATAAAGCTTAATGAGGCCCTTATTCTACCCTTTCTTTGCAGCAGTCTCCTATCCCGACAGAGGGACATCTAAATACAAGCCATTGTGCCAATTCTGTCCATTTTCCTGTGAGTGATATGATTTCCTTCTTCTCTGTGGCTGAATAACACTCCATTGTGTATTTATGCCACATTTTCTTTATTCACTGTTCTGGTGAAAGGAGCCGTGGCTGATTCTACATCATTGTTATTGTGCAAAGTGCTGTGATAAACATGGGCATACCGTATGGCTGACTCTGACTGAAAATAGTGTATCCATGATTTGACTGGTGGTGCTGGGATGTGCAGGGAAACATGGCTCTACCTTAAGATAAACGTCAAGAAGAGGACGGGAGGAGCCTTAGACCACTGCAGCTAACTTGTCTTTTTCCCCAGAAGAGGGTGGGAATCAGTGTGGAGCCAGCGCCTGCTCCAGGTGCAGAGATACCATTTTGTTGGCCCCCAGCTGACCATGGCAGACGTGATTTACATCATGGAAATAGGCACAAATCACAGGCCTTGCGAGAGTGCTGGTTGTTAAATATTTGCCAGTGAACACAGGGATTTCTGGGGAGTATGTTTACTTTCTGACAGCCAGGAAGCTTGGTTTGTAGTGTTTTATGGTGGATTTACTTAAAAGGCCTGTTGATTCCATTTTCTGCCTCATATCGGTTTCCACTGTTGAGGTGTGGAAGGCTTTGGACAACACAGGCACAGGGCTCCCGCCCACACTCTCTGTCTTCCTGGACTGCAGTGCCAGATGCAGCATGAACCCAGTGTCCTCCTCCTCCTTTCTGCTCTTGATCCCATTTATCGGGTGCATGCTCGTCCCTTCTGTCTCTTTCTTATTTTCCCCTTCCCCCATCATCTTCCAACATGCTACGTAATTGCTTATATGTGAGGTCTACTGTCTGTTTTGCTTACAGTATAAGCTCCTCAACTATGGAAGCCTTTACTTATGTGCTACCTGATGCGTATCTAGTGTTCAGAACATAGTTTGGCACATAGTGGGTGTTAAATGAATGTTTGTTGAATGAATTAGGTGAATGAATGAATAGTCCTATCTCTACATAGATTGGTATTGTAATTTGGGCAGAAGGTACAGAATCAAGCTCTGATCACTTAGTCTGCAAAATAATGATCATTTTGTTTTATTTCATGAAACTTTAAATGGTATAATACACAGCAAAGGTTATTGTTATTTCAAAGTATAAACGACTTAGCCAAGTATAGGATGCTTGTGTTGAACATAATTAGTTCTTCATAAAATTAACCATATTATCTAAACTTCAACTCATTTTTCTTTCCATGAGTTACCTTCAGAGAGGAGGGATAAAAGAAAGAAAGAAGGAAGGGAAGGACAGGAAGAAAGAGAAAAGAGAGGTAAGTTTCCATGATTACGGGAAGAGTGAGAAAATAAAAGAATAACAACAACAGAAACAGAACAAAATATCCCAGACTGTCTGGTCTGGCTAATGTACTACCTGTAACATATTATTATTTATTAAAATCAGGGTTGAAACTTCCCATAAATCTTGGCTAATGAGATGGCTACAGCACAAAAATCTATTATTTTAGAATAAAATGCTGTTATTTGAAAGATGCAGAATTCTTGTAGTGTCAGAAACAAAATCAGTTGCTAGCCAGCACATGGAAAGTAAGATTCACCTCACAGGAGAGGAGCTATTGACTTCTAGGAAAGTATTTCTGAAATTAAACGAAGACCTTGTGGAGTTCTTTGCATTCTTTAAATACTTGCGCACAAAACTCCCAGTTTAGTGTGATTTTTATAGGAAAAGCCAGAATAAATTGTCAAGAAAGCCAACATGCGTCCATCCATTCATGACTGTCAAGAGCATAGACTCACTCAGACCACTGGGCGTGAATTTTACCTCCACAAGAAACAGCTGTGTGGCCTTGAACTTGCTTCTTAAACTTGTGTGGGGTTTCCTTATCTATAAACATGGAATAATATTAGTTTCCACCTCCTCGGTTTCGTCTGCGGACTAAGTGAGAGCTTGCTTGTAAGATACAGGAAAAACCGAAGTGTTTCTCCCACTATCACAAACACTTCCCTTCTTTTTGAGAATCGATTTTGTTGGTACATAAATGTTGATCACACTCAACATTGAGAATTTGTACCAGAATATGACACGACTTACTTCTCCTTTTTCCCATTCCCCTGCCTACCCTACATCACCCCGCCCCCTAAATACATAAGCTTTGTTTCCTTTTATTTTTACCATCACTTTTTTCTTTATCCTTGTTATTAACCCCTAGTTCCCTTTTCCCTTTGAATATTTTCTATTTCACAATATCTATCATACATTCTAAAACTCATGTATTTCTTTAGTTTCTCATACCAGAGAAAAGATATGGAATTTACACATCTGTGACCTATTTATTTCATTTACGTGGATGTCCTCAAGGAACACTTCTGATAATAGATGTGTGGGTTTCCCCCCAAACACCAAGTTTTTATGGATACCAGTTAGATGCCCATTAATTTCATTAAAATCTAGCACTGTCTATCTGGAGAGGGCTCAGAATTCTCAGGTTAGCAAGACAGCACCTTAGTTGGTAGTAGCAGATTGTTGCCCAAACTTCCGATCAACTGAGCCTCTCCTCAGCTGTAACGTGTTTGTTGGAACAGCTTGCAGGACTCAAGGAAACAGTCTTTATATTTACCGATTTCCTAGGGTATTTTAAAGGATGCTGATGAGCAACAAGATGGATGATGGATGAGCAGTGCTAGGAAAGGCATTTATGGGGAGGGATGCGGAGACTCCGCCCTCCAGTGACCTCCGCCCTCCAGTGACCTCCGCCCTCCAGTGACCTCCCATGTTAGCCTTCTAGAAGCTCCCCCACGCAGTCCTTTGGAGTTCCTGGTTGAATATATCACTGGTCATTGATAATCAGGTCAACATCCAGCCCCTCTCCTCCGTGGAGGTTGGGTGGTGGGGCAGGAAGTTTCAGTCATTCTGTGGTCTTTGTGGTGATCAGCCTTCATCCTGATGCTGTCTGGATGCCTTGGTCAACAGTTTCTCATTAGCAGCCAAGAGATATTCTCATCAGGTTAGAGATTTTTTTTTTTGAGATAGGGTCTCGCTTTGTAGTTCAGGCTGGCCCTGAGCTCAGCCTCCAACTCACATCACAGCAATCCTCCTGCCTCTGCCTCCCGAGTGCTGGGATGACAGGCGTGAGCCACTATGCCCGGCACTGTGGTATGTGGTACTGATTGCTGCTGGGCGTAACCACATAACCATTGTATGTGGTTAAACAGGCATTGAACTCGGGTCCTTGCGCTTGCAAGACAGGTGCCAGAATCATTGAGATAAATTCCCAGCCCTGGTTAGAGATTTTTATGAGTTTTAGAGGGTGCATTCCAGAAACTAGGACAGACACCCACCCCCACACACACATGTGCTCGCACGCGCGCATATATGTATCAAATAGAAGGTTATATGAATAGGTTATATTTAAAAATTTATTATAGTAAAAGACACACTGTTATCAATTGCTATAAAATACTTCCCTTCCTTTGAGTACACTTACCCTATTGTTGGTGCCGCCTTCCGAAGCACTTTTGGAAGACCTCACTCACGAGTGTCTTTATAAGGTGTGTTAAAAAGCATGGTGGCTGCTGCTGTCTAATGCCATCCAACAGAAAGGCAGACTTCCAAAATCTTGGCAGTGTGTCCTTGTCCACCCTCATTCACCAGATCTCACAATGTGTGGCTTCTGGCTCTTACTCAATGTCAAATCAGCATCAAAGATAAACATTTTGAATCCAGGGAGTTAATCAAGGAAGCCATGGCAGTGCAACTAACGACACTCAGGAGTGAAGACTTTCAGATGTGCTTCAGAAAATGGCAAGAATGATAGGACAAGTGTGCTTGAAGTTAATAGGAGTGTTTTGTTGGAAATTAATAACAATATGTCTTTTACTATAAAAATTTTTAAAAATTGAAACAGTTTGATTTTCAATCACATTACATACACAGAATTTTATCCTTGCCTTGTGAATACAGTGTATTATACTTATGGATTTGAATATGTTGAACTGTCCTGTCACTCCTGGGATGAATCCTCCTTGGGCACTGAATATAACAGTGGTGCATTGTGTTTGCTAGCATCTTATCGAGGGTTTTTGTGTCTATGTTCATTAGGGAAATTAGCCTGTAGTTTTTTAGTTTGAATCTTTCTCTGGTTTTGGTATCAGGGTAATATTTGCTTCTATGAATGAATTTTGGAGAACTGCTTCTCATGAATTTCATTAAAGAGTTTGAAAAGTAGGAGCACAAGGTCTGCTCTAAATTTCTTGTACCGCGCAGCTGTGAATCTGTTAGGGCCTAGGCTTTGCTTTGTTATAGGTTTATGTCTTTTATTTACTGACATTGGTATTATTTAAAATTTGTATATATTCTTGATTGAGTTTGGAAATTCATATGCATTTAGGAATCTATTTCTTTTAGTTTCCATCTTATTAGAACACAAGCTCTTTTTTAATAAATTGAGTTTACTGGTACATTTTAAGAAGATATTATCACATTCCTCATTGGCAATTTGTACTTGTACATAATATATCTTGGCTCTTACTTTGTTTACATTCCTCTGCCTTCCCTTCAACCCCCATGCCTCTATATACATAAGCTTTGTTTCCATTTTCTCTATAAAATTTTTTTATTTTTCTTCTTTGCTTTCTCCTGCCCCTAAGCAGTTATCGTTTCCCTTTGAAAATTTTCTTCCTGTTTCACAACACCTGTCATACATTTGGACTTCATTTATACTTTCAATTTCTCACACTAGAGAAACAATATGATATTTAAACATCAGTGTCTTATTCACTTTATTTATGAGTATGGACTCAAGGTGCATTCATTTAGCTACAAATGCCTCTTATTTATTGTTCTTTTATTTGAATAATACTCTATTTAATAAAAAAAATCATCTTCTTTATCCAGTCTTTGGTTGATGGACATTTGGGTTGTTTCCAAGATTCAGGTATTACAGACTATACTACTATAAACATGGGACACTTATGTTACCGTGGTATCAGGCTTGTAATTCTTTTGTGATATAGCCAGCAGGGAAATTCTTCCTATAGTAAGATGAAATCTCAGTGTTGTTTTCATGTGCATTTCTCGATTGACCATTGATGTCGAGCAATTTTTTTAATATGCGTTTTTGCTTTTTCCTCTTCTTCACCTAAAAGATACCTCTTCATATCAGATTTCCAATTTTGAATTAGGTTTTTTAATTTGGGGACCACTGATTTTTTAAAAGTTTTTTATATATTCTGGATAGTAAACCTTGGTCTGAGGAATAGCTGGTAATGGTTTTTTCCTCACATTGTAGGTTATCTTTTCTCTCTGTTGATTTTTTCTCTTACTGTGCAAAAGCTTTTCAGTAAGATGAAGTTCCAGTTGTTGATTTTTTTTTTCTGCTAGCTCCTGTACTACTGAGCTTTCGTTCATAAAGATTTCAGTTTTTGACCCTTTAGTGTGGCGGTAGCTGTTGGGTTTTCATAAATAGCTTTTATCAGGTTGATATAAAAACCTTTTATTCCAGTTTTCTGTAGGGTTTTTTTTTTTAGGTTTTTGGAGACAGGGTCTCGCTCTGTGGTTCAGGCTGGCCCTGAGCTCAGCCTCCAACTCACATCACAATCCTCCTGCCTCTGCCTCCCGAGTGCTGTGATTACAGGCGTGAGCCACCACGCCCGGCACTGTGGTATGTGGTACTGGTTGCTGCTGGGTGTGGGTACACCCAGTATTGTTATGTGGTTACTGGGGAATCGAACCCGGGTCCTTGGGCTTGCGAGACAGGCGCCAGAACCACTGAGCTAACTCCCCGGCCCTCTGTAGGGTTTTAATCACAAGTAGAAGTTAGATTCTGTTGAATGCTTCTCTGGATTTATGGAGATGATCATATGGTTTCTGTCCTTGACTCTCCTAATATAGCACACAATATTCATTGACTTATATATGTTGAACTATTCTAGCATCCCAAGGATGAACACAACTTGGTCAGGGTGTATGATCTTCTTGATGATTCTCTGTATTCTGTTTGCCAATATCTTAATGAGGTTTTTTGCATCTATATCCATTAAGGAGACTGGTCTATACTTCTCTTTCTTGGTTTAGTTTCTCTCTGCTTTTGGAGTCAAGATAATGGTTGCTGCAGCAATGACTTTGGGAATCTTGAGTCTCTTTTAATTTCATTAAAGGGTTTGAGAAGTAGTGGCATTAGGTCTTTACGTTTCTTATAGAATTCAGCAGTGAAGCCATCAGGATCAGGACTTTTCTTCACTGGTAGGTTTTATTTTATTTTATTTATTTATTTATTTTTTTATTTATTTTTTTTTTGAGACAGGGTCTCGCTTTGTGGTTCAGGCTGGCCCTGAGCTCAGCCTCAAACTCACATCACAGCAATCCTCCTGCCTCTGCCTCCCGAGTGCTGGGATTACAGGCGTGAGCCACCATGCCCGGCACTGTGATATGTGGTACTGGTTGCTGCTGGGTGTGGGTCTCCACACCCAGTATTGTTATGTGGTTACTGGGGAATCGAACCCGGGTCCTTGCGCTTGTGAGACAGGCGCCGGAACCACTGAGCTAACTCCCCGGCCCCACTGGTAGGTTTTAAATTACATTTTAAATTTCACTGATTGATACTGGGGCATTTGGAAGTTTTATGTCTTCTTCATTCAACTTCGGAGGTTCATATGTGTTTAGCAATCTGCCTATTTCTTTTATGTTTTCCATCTTATTGAAGCATAGATTTTTGAAGTAGGTATTGACTATCCTTTAGATTTATGCTATATCTGTCTTGGTTCACCTTTTTTATTCCTAATTGCATGGATTTGAGCTTTTCCTTCTTTTTCTGTTAAGGTTTGGCTAAGGGTTTGTAAATTTTGCTTCAAAGATCCAGCCCTTGTATTGGTTGATTTTTTGTATTATTCTCTTAGTCTGCATTGCATTAATTTCTGCTCTGATCCTTATAATTTCCTTCCTAGAGCAAACTTTGGATTTGACTTATTCTTCTTTTTCTAGGAGCTTGAGTTTCACATAAGGTTTTTTTATTTGATCTAAGTCTACTTTTCTATTTTAGACATTCACTGCTATGAATTTTCCTCCTAGAACTGCTTTTGTGTGTCCCATGGATTCCTGTATCTGTATTGGAACTATTTAATTGTAGAAACTGTTCAGTTTCTTTAACTTCTCTTGTGGCCTATGGGTTGTTCAGTATAGTGTTGTTCAATTTTCATGTGTCTGTGAAGTTCTTGGAATTTTTTTACTATTGATCTCCAATTTTAAGGCACTATGGTCTGATGGTATACAGGGAATAACTTCAATTCCATGTATTTACTTAACCATGTCCTATGAATTAACATGTGGTCTGTTTTAGAGAGGGGTTCATGCACAGCTGAGAATATTAACTGATTTTGTGGAGTGGAATACTCTGTGTACATATTATTGAGCTCATTTGTTCAAAACTTTGGTTCAGTTCTGCTGCTTCATTTTTGATTTTTTGTCTCGTTGACAAAAAATTGACAGTTGTCTGTTAACTCATGATAGTTGAGGTCCCTTACTATCTTTTTATTAGTGCTTATTTGGCTTTTCCTGTCAATTAATACTTGTTTTGATTAGTTAGGTGTGATAGCATTCAGTGCATATATATTTATGACTATCATCTCTTCCTCATGGATTGGTCCCTGTCCAAGGATGTAGTGACCATATTTGTTTCTCTTCATTAGTTTTTATTTGAAATCTACTTTGCCTACAAATAAGATAGCTACTCCTGCTTTTTGCAGTTTCCTGTCACATGGAGAATTATTTTAATCTATGGATTTCTTTTGGAACTAGGTATGTTTCTTGAATACAGCATATTGTGGCATTTTATTTGTTGATTCATTCTGTTTCTTTTAATGGGTGAATTGAAGCCATTAACATTGATGGTTTTAACCAATGTGTTGACTTGTACATGTCATGATATTTTCCTATAGTTGATTCTTATTTGTTATCATTTAAAAAAATAATTGCCCTGCTATTTAATTTCTTGTCTTTTTTTTTTTTTTTTTTTTTTTTTTTTTTTTTTTTTTTTTTTTGAGACAAGGTCTCATTTTTGGTAGTTCAGGTTGGCCCTGAGCTCAGACTTGAACTCACAGAAATCCTCCTGCCTCTGCCTCCTGAGTGCTGGGATTATAGGTGTGAGCCACCACACCTGGCAGTGTGGTATGTGGTACTGGTTGCTGCTGGGAGTGAGTCTCCATGCCCAGCACTGTTGTATGTGGTTACTGGGGATCGAACCCGGGCCCTTGAGCTTGCAAGACAGGCGCCGGAACACTGAGCTAACTCCCTGGCCCTTTTTTCCCTTTCTTAATGGCTTCATTCTATTAGGCCTCATAGAGTTGTGACCTTCACTGTCTTTTTCTAGGATAATGTTTCGAAGTTTTGTTAACACAGGTTTGGTATTCATGAAATTTCTCAAGTGTTCTTTATCATGGATGTATCTTATTTCCCCATCAATTTTGAAGGATAATTTTGCAATACATCAATCTAGATTGGAAGTTGTTTTCTTGTAAGGCTTGAAATACTTCACTCCAGGCTCTCTTTGATAGGAGGTTTTGTGTTGAAAAGTCTGCTGTAATTGCAACAAGCTTTTCTTTGTATGTGATTTGTTTCTTTTCGTTAACTGCTTTCAGTATTTCATTCTTATGTAACTATTATATGTAACTATTGTAACTATTATATGTCTAAGTATGAATTTTCTTTTTATCACGGTTGGTTGGAGTTCTTTATGCTTCACTTATATATATAAAATTTGTTTCTCCTACTTGGGGGAAGTTTTCTGCCATTACATCTATGAACAGTTTTTTTTTTTTTTTTAAATAACATTTGCCCTGTTTCTTCATTGACTGATCAGTCTTATGTTGTTCTTTTTTGCACCATGTAGCAGCTGCTGAATTGGTTTCTCATGGTCACTTACTATTTTCAGTATTATTAGTATCCTTTACTATTTCTTTCCTGGTCACTAATTGGAATCCTGTCTTCTGTGTCTGAGTTGTCTTCTCATTCACTAGTTTCACTGTGCAAACTTTCAGTGGGGTTTTCAGTCTCTTGAATTTCCTTTTGAACCTGTTCATTAGATTCTGTTTGTTTTCTATGCTGGGATTCCACCATGTTACTGTTAAAGGAACAAAAAGAAAAAAAAATCACCCAGGCTCTGGGAGAAAGCGCTGCCTGCCTCTTCCTCCTTTTAAGTCCCTCCCTTTGCTCTCCCCACGGGCTTCAGTTCCAGCATCAGATCATTCTTAGGTTCTGGGGACCAACTTTCTTCCTCCTTATATTTCTATATTCCAGTGTCAGAACACCAAATATCAGAGTGTCTCTCTCTGCTGCTCTCCACTCTGCCACCTTCCCAGAAGGCTGGATAAGCCCAGACTGGCCTTGAACTTACAGCAACCCTCCTGTCTTATCCTCACAAGCCTTGGGATGCACTCCATGAAATTTTAAATCACAGTATTATAAAACTAAGTACATTTTCTCCTGTCATTAAATATTCATCTATAAGAATAATTTTAATAGTTTATAATACTCTGAGACACATATACAGATGTACCTTAGTGCAGTGGCTTTTAAATTTCTGTCTACATCAGAGCTGGCTAGAGGCTTGTCAAGCAGATTTCCTGCAGTTCCTGACTGAATAGGCCTGAGGCATTTCACAAGAATTTACATTTCTAACAAGTCCCCAGTATTGCCAGTGTGGTTGGACTCTATACCACCTTAATATATTTAATTAATTTAGTATCTTTGAATATTTTGTTTTCAAGATGTAAACCCTCTAACTTTTTAGCTTCAGACACTTCTGAGCTACCAGAATTCTCTTCAGCCTCTGAAGATAAGTGTGAGATTATCAGATAGCTGAGGAAAACGAATGAGTCTCTAAGGTCTCCACATCAGACAACCTGATGCACCACTGTAGCTTAGCCTCACGTGGATCTGGCCACTGCTGTGGGACTTGCCCAGGATCGGCCGGACCAGCATCACAGGTGGGGTCAACTGGGTCTCCCCTTCAGCCCTGGATTATTTCTCAGTCCACTTCCCCTGTTTCCTTCGTGGGTGTTCCCTCAGGTGTTCCTCAGGCTCCGAGGCTGTGCCATCCACAGGAACAGATCTCCCAGAGGGCACCCTGCAGAGCAGGATATTCCATTTTAAGCCTTGGTCTCATCTCTGCTTTGAGAGGAACTGGGTTGGACATTTCCACTCAGCATAAGGCTTAAGCACCACAACCACATCCCCTCATGACTACTCCATAGGAGAACGCAGGGAGCAAGAGTTCTTAAAATGGGGATGGGCAGAATTAGCTTTGGGAAGTCTGCGAACTCTACCGTTGTACGAAGAATTGTACGAGCATGTGCACTCTCTTCAGGAGAGTCTGCTGCATTCAACACATCATCAGTGTATGTGATAAACACGACATAGAGAAAAGATGGAAGAGAAGGACAAGACCGAAGGCAGCATTTGAGAAAATAGCTCCTTAAAATGAAGAGGACTGTGCATCCACAGACAATTAGAATGTAGAGAAATTCTGCTTCCTCTCTGCCTAAAACCAAGACAGACTTCAAGGGAAAAAAATTCTACCTTGCTCTCCTTTTACCTCCAAAATCTTAGATTAAAAAAAAAAAATCATTCTAAGTGAAAGAAGCCAGACAGAAAGAGTACGTACGTCCTGGTTCCATTCCACGTGGACTGTCTAGAGTAGGTAAGCCCATGAACGTGGAAACCACTGGTGATTGGCAGCAGCTACAGGAGGTGACAGATGGAGGTAGCTGTCTAGTGGATGCCATGTTTCCTTCATGGGTGATTAAAAGTTCTGGAAGTTGACACAGTCGCACAGTGTTCTAACTATACTAAATGTCAACATCTCATGAACTTTGAAACAGTTAATTTTGTGTGTCCTTCACCTCCATGACAATGACAACCTAGTTATTCTAGAGGTAGTAGAGAGGGTGAGTTAAGAGGGGAGGTGTCAAGATTCAGCCACAGTCCAGGGCGGGAATTCAGGGGGCCTGGCTGATGGTGGTGGCTGTGAAAGTACAGAGTGGATAGATCTGAGTTGTGAGAGGAAGCTACTCGGAATGATACCCCCAGTAGCCCTAGGACAGTGCCAGACTCTGGGGAAAGGCAGTGGGTGGACTCCTTCTCGAGGCATCTTGACTGAACCCCTTCTGTACCCCATGCTATGCAAATCCATATCACTAAGTACTACAGAGCTCACTATGGTGGAGAATTTTGTGCTTCCCCCAGGAGAAAAAAATCTCGGAGCTTGTGTATAGCTACGCTGGGAACCAGGTGTATTGGAAATACTGACACAGCCCAGATGGGTGTATCCCACGCATGCACACACCACAGGAGGAGAGCAGCACAGGCTCTGATCTGCACCCAGCACCAGGCAAGTCACTGTGCTTGCTGAAGCCAGAGGCAAAAGGTCACATATGCTTTCTCTGAAGACTCTTAAGAAAGTACAACGAGAGAAACGGAAGTCGTTCACACTGACCTCAGGCAACTAGACTCGTGGATTTCCAGCCCCCATCTCCAGACTGTGTGTCTTTATATACACGCATGCAAATGTCATATTTATATCTTCATCTATTCTGCAAAAAAAGTGTCTTGTCTTCAATGTCTTCTGTTTTTATCATGAACACATCAGATTAACAGGTCACTGATTTACAGCACAGTAGGCTAGTAGAGCCCACTAATCTGAATGCATCACATCTAAGTCTTCTTCTCTCTCCCTCTCTGAATATCTTTCTCCATAAAAAGAATAGTATTATTTTTTAAAAAAAATTCCAAAGCAAAGAAGATCCTATAGAATTATTTCTCATGGATCAGTCTCATCCTGGAAGATGTAGGGCCCTCTGGGTAGAACTGACTAGGAAGACCACCCCAAGTACACCCCTCTAATTGGCACAGTTGCCATCATCCCTGGATGCTGGCTGCCCTGGGTCCTTCCTGGGACTAAGGTGATGCCTGGAGGATTCATCTCAGGTCCTGGAAGCCAGCCCTGCCTTCCTGGTCCCAGAGCCACTGCTCCCTGGGACCTGGCCTGCCTGGAACCCCAGAGATGTGAGTGAATACGAGAGTCCTACGCATCTCTTAACATAGTGAGAAGCATGGTAAGAGTCGCCCAACAAAACAAAATAGGAAGCAGCTGTGGAACTTAAATTTGTTTAGGAAGGAAAAAAGAGAGAAGAAAGGATGTTCTAAGGCAACTCTGGAAAGTTTTAGAGAAAAGACACATTTTTCATTTCTTTTAATTTTTTGATTACCCAAATCATGCGAAAATAAATCATAGTCACAAAACTTTCTGTTGTGCAGATGGAGCTAATCGTGTACATCTACTCCCCACATAGAGATCCTCCTTCACCTCCTCTCCCCTCCCTCCTCCCTCTCACAATCCCAGCTTGTCCACTGAGAATAGTTTCAGAGCAAAACTGAAATTGTTGGTACATGACATATACATTAAAACAATTGGAGCATGCTTTGAACTTAATGCAAGCTGAATATTCCTTTAGAAAACTTTGTGTTACTCCACTTACCCCGGGCTTAATGCTAGCATAGAATTTTTATAAACCACTAAAGCTTTTAAAAGAATAATAATGTTATAAAAAAGACAATGACAATGGTGAGATTATAGAAGTGATTACAGTTTAAGTGGAGAAAGAACACAACCGCTGGGCCAAAAGGACATCTCAAATGACATCCTAGCAGCAAGAACTAGAGCAAAGTTTGGTCTGGCCTCGCTCAAGGCGTAGAGAGGGACCTGAGGTCTTTCCAAGATGAGGTTCTCTCTTTCCTGGCTCTCCACGTTCATGGTTCCCAATATTTTAAGTGGTGCCTTTGACAATCAAACTGAATATTCTTTTGTATTCTGATTGGTCCAGCTTGTCTGCAACAGTTTATGCTAATTCACCCTATTGTCCTCAGTAGGTTATGCTAATTTGTCCGACCATTATCCCTGAGCACATTTGCTTTCCTTGGGAGTCCAAGAGGGGGAGCTCAGGTCCCTGTATCCTCATAGCCCCCAAGCACACAAGTGATTGGATGATATTGGGCCTCATAATATTCTCATTTTATGTGAGTTTTGTGACTTTTTTCCTTTTCTTCCCATTCCTTTTTACCCCTTGTATTATATGTGATCTACCTCCAGAAAGCTGTTTCTACCCTCTCATGCTTCATTTTCACACTGTCGTCAACGAAGCTGACAAAATTTGAGAAGCCAGTTATCGAATCAGTCATAAGGTATTAGGTCCCGACATGCCTGTTCCCAGCAGTAACTGGGGACAGGAGGACCCAAGCGGGCCACGTCTGTGTTGTGACACTGTGATCTGTGCCCCAAGGACAAGGAGGTGGAATGAACTCTTCCGGTGAAACGCTTTCATCAACACAGGAAATTTCCTTCCACTCATTGTCTAAAGTACGCTGCATGAGTTTCTAGGATATATAGTAGATATTGTGAAATAGAAAATATTTAAGAGAAAATAGGGTGTAGGGGTAAATAACGAAGGGAAAAATAATGTGATGGTAATTCAAAAAAAAAAAGGAAACAAAGCTTGTTTATAGAGGGTGGGGAGTTGGAGGGTGGGTGGGGGAAGGGGAAAAATGAGAATTAAACTGTGTCATATACTGGTACAAATTCTCAATGGTGAATGCAATGATGTGTATATAGAATGTACCAATAAAGATATGAATTTAAAAAAATAAAATATGCTGCACAGCCAAACTGTACTTCCAGGACAATCCATTCTTGTAGTTTGAAGCGCATTGTGAGCGTAGAACTTAATGTCACAGTTATGTAGCTTTGATTAGTCCACTAGTATTTCTAGTGGACTCATTAGATTCTCAAAGGTAGGAGACTATGTCATTTTATCCTGTGAAACCGAGGGTGCAGCAGAGGCCATAAAATTAGGCGTTTAGGACATTTGTATTCAGTTTTTTATTTGAGATTGTGTGAAATCTTGTCTAATTAATCCCAGTTGACGTTTTCTTCAGATGCTGGTCTTAACTCACGCACTGGGAACCTTCAGAGGCTCCGTCTGGTCTGTGCTCCTTGCTAACAGTTGGTGAAGAGGTTGCAGCAGGAACTCGGAATCCCCAAGGCTTTTCCCAGTTCCCGGACCTGTGCTAGCCAGCCACCTACCACGTCCATACGCAGTCATGTCTGCTGGTAATGGTGGGCAACTCACATGATCGGATGTCAGGCAGTCCGCAGGCGATCAGGGACTCTCCGAGGGGCCTTGAGGTTTCTCCTCACGGTTGCTCTCAAGGGAGCTGGCGATGGAGCAGGGCCCAAGGCTCCACACTTGCTGCAATATTCTTGAGCCTCAGACCCTCCGACCGCTGCGTCTCAGGCTTTTTAGTCTCATCTCGTCCATTAGATCTTTTCACAGCCCCCCAGTTCCCAAACAGTCACTTCACTTCTCTCCTGCGATGTCTCAACATTTGTGGGTGCTTCAGACATAGGAACAATTCGGTGCTCTTTCAAATAGATTCCTTAAGATTTGGTTCAGTACTTATTTTGAGTAGAGGCTGCTGAGGGAAGTACAGTGAAGCGGGAATTAGTGCTAGTGGCACTCAAATGCTTCTCTGTGGCCCTAAAACATCAGCTATGCCCTCCTTGCCAATGTAGCACCGTGCAGCAAGCCGCTCCCAAACTAGCACTGAAAGGAGCAGCCACGGATTACTTCCCCTGTGTCTGTGGGTTAGTCCGGCAGCTCTTCCGGTCTGGCTGGTGGAACTGCTTCCGGCTGGGTTCACCACGCACCTGCTCAGGTGACAGTGCAACCGGACGGGGTGTCACAGCTGGGCGCGCTGGGCTGTGCGCGCTGTTCTGTCACTCAGGCCTGTTCTCAGACTCGCTGCCTGTGCTCTCTTGACATCACAGGGACGGCGGCAAGCACGCAGGCGTTCAAACTGCTCCTTATGACTCTGCTTTTTAAATACATGCAGTACTCTAATGGGCAACTGTACAGAGTGCAGCGTGGTCCTCAGGACAGGTGCACAGTGTGCAGTAATCACGTCGGAAGATCTAATACCCATCTCCTCACAGTCTATCATTTCTCTGTGTTGGGAACTTTCAAAACTCTTTCTCCTTATTATTTTGAAATATATGACTAAGTACTATTAAGTAGAGTCACCCTACTGTGCTATACAAAAAAACCTCAGAACTTATTCCTCCTGCTAACTATGCGATATTTTGTATCTGATCGAGAACCTCTCTATTCTCTCCTATTTTCTACCCTGCTTACGCTCTGGTAACCACAGTTTTATTCTCTATACTATGAAATTGATATGTTTGGCTTTCACATGTAAAAGAAAACATTTGTTTTTCTATACTGGGCTCATTTCACTTAAGATAAATCTTAAAAGTCTTTTCTTGTCCCCTTTTGTTTAGGAAAGTTCCCTGGCCTGGCCCAGAGGCAAAGGGCCTACAAAATTACAGAACAAAATGTGGGGAGATGGGTCTATTAGCTGTGGTTCTCAGAGCCCTCCCTGTCTGCAACAGGCCCCAAACACACACACCCCATGCCACAAAGCAGAGCTGCCTGTGAGCCAGAAGCTGGGTGATTGTGGAGAGAAATCAGGTTCTACTGCTGCACATTTGGAGACGACCAGGGCTTTACTGCGGGTAACCAGGCACCAGTGTGGAGAGAGAGGAGTCAGGTCAGGGAGAGGGATGGCAGGACATCTCTTTCCTGTGGGTTTGAGACTCTGATGCCCTGAATTAGTAGAGCACTCGAGCAGTGAGGACTTGGTCATCATCACTGTCATGGTGTCAGTCAAGCATCTGCAGATGGACGGTAAAACACAGTTTTTCTCTTGTTAGAACTTGAACTAGAAGGGAAGGGTGGGGGGGTACATCTCCATGTTACGGCTCTAGATCCTAAGGAGATGTCGTCAGTTCAAGAGAGCCAGTAATATCCTGTCGGAATTCAAGAGCCACTAAAATGATGTCATGCAAACAGTTTTTTATCAAAGGTCATAGAAGTAGATTTAACACACTGTATTCTCCTGATCCTGCAGGAGGTAAATGATAAATAACAATAAAATATTGCACAGTTCCAAGAGAGCCCAGAACCTCTTCAATATGATGTTTATATCATGCTGTAAAACTTCTCTTCAATTTGGCAAGAAATGTGCATCTTTAAAGAGGTTTTAGAGCCTGCAGAAAATACCTTGTTGAAAAGGAGCTCCTTACTTCATCCAAGTGGGACCTGCCCAGTGGTGAGTTGGGCACATAACCACATGTCACACTCAGCTCTGGGGCTGACCTAGCTGTTGTGGAGCCAGGATGCACAACCACAGATTGCAGTTTGGTCACTGTGACCGTGCCAATAACAGTTTCAAAAGTGAAGCCAGGAGGCCAATTCTCACTCACGTGTGAGCCTGAAAAATCAGAAAACAGCCTGTTCCCCAGGAAGAGTGTAGGTGGAAGCCAGGCTTTCACTAAAGTTCATCCAGGCATTGTGACTCCACCGCATCGTGGCTCCACTTCGGCCGAATGCAAGACTGCCTCTTCAGTCAGTCTCCAAAGACCTGCCTCTGCGTGCCGCAACCAGTCTGCACAACTGTCCCCACCTGTATGTTTACACCCTCTCCTCTTTACTATGAAAGTGACTGAATTTTCATTAAAGAAGGAGCAATCCCCAAAATGCTCCCCAGAGTCTGCGTGAAGACTGCAAGCTTACCCTCCCGGTCTGGGCCTCTGAACCTGATCCTTGGCTGCGCACCACCACGAAGCCAAGGACAACAACAGAAGAGAATGTTCACAGGGACTGGGGCTTGGGCGGTGCTGTACTCTATTTGTTGCTGAAATCTGTGTTTGGAATGTATCATGAGTCCTTGAAGTCAGCCATCAGCTGTTGTTATAACCCCCAAGGCCCTGACACAGTCTTTGTCACTTTCTGCATCAAGGGTCTACGGAAGCAGACCAAGCCTTTGTGTAAGGCAGTGTTTAAGCTTCCTAATTAACAGCTCTGGATGAAAGATCTTCCCCACCATGTTTGGACCCAGGGATTCTAAGGACATGTTCACACTGCTCCTCTGAGATGCTGTGAGCACTTCTATACGATTTCCCAGGGCAAGGCATGAGGAAGTGAATGCGCAGAATCTGATATTCAGAGCTCATCTATTTCTGCTTGTATTTGTTAAGTTCTTTGTAAATCTCAGTTTAGCAGATAGCTTCTGACTCATGAAGCTCTTTATGGGGAGTCAGTGTGTAACAAAATGACAATGTAACAAAAGTCACATTATCATTTCAGTAAAAATATTTGCAAAATAGAGCAAAGTGGAAAATTGAAGAGAAAATACTGACTGGAATTTGTGGTTCAGTAACTTCTCATGTGCATGACATACTGTGAAAAGCACTGTTCAGTCCTTGGTTCAGAAAATCTCTTCCTTCCTCCTTTCTTGGCTTTTGGCACTAATGAATGTTTGGAATGGAGGGAGGGGGAGACACCAAAAGGAAGACAGATAGAAAAAAGAATAGAGGGGAAAAAAATGGAACAAGAACTTTTGTAAATGTGTAGCACTGCTCTTGCTCTGAAGGGCTGGAAGAGGGCTTCGTCTCTGTAGCAGCTCTTCTCACCTGTGCTCTGGGCTTGATCTTGAGTTCAGCTCCTATGTTTGTATCTCAAGTCATCGCTCAAGTTTCTTCCTACCTCTTCTCCTCCAGACGTTTTCACGGTGTCTCTCCCTACTGAGTGCTATTCCATTGCTTCCTATGTGGTATGTCCGTCTTCTCGCTGCTGGTCTAGTCCAGGATGCTGGTATTCGGATACCTCGCTGCTTCCATGTTCTCTGACTGAGGGTCCTCTCGGTCACCTTGGCATCCATCTGAGTCTTCAAAGATCCTGACTTCTCCAGAAGGAGAATTTGGGCAGAAAGTGACCAAAACGTGACATTAGCTTCCCTAGGGCTTTGGCCTGATGGAGCTAGTTATGTTCCTCCAAAATAGAAGGGCTTTGAAGCTCCCACCAAGGAAGAGATCCAGATAATTCTCAACCCTTGTCACTTCTAGAGCTGAGACTTTCATAAGTTTACTCCACTCTGTGTAAAGTAATATTTTTTATTTACTCTAACCTATCATCCCTCGAGTCTCAAGTCTGGAATTCTGGGGCTCTAGACCCTGACGACTCTGTCATCACTTTAGATTTATGAGTGTACATCAGTATGTTTCCTCCTTTTGCTTGATTTTTTGAATTTCCAGATTTGAGAATCTTAATTGTACTCATTATTTGAAAGGGTTTGTCTTCATAGGTATACGTATGGGTGTAGATGCCTGGCCAACAATTTCTGCAAAGGCGGCTATAGTGTTGGTCATAAATGGCTTTATTTATGTTGAGATTAAGACTTTCTATGCCTATTTCCTTCCAGGTGTTGATCATGAATGTTGTCAAAGGCTTTTTCTGCATCTATTGAGATGATCAGGAGATTTTCGTCCTTGTTTCTGACCTTATGCAGGTACAAAATGATACATACTCAATAGGAACCATTCTTCATATTTTAAGTTTTGCTCCTCTGAGACAGTAGTACATGCTATAATAGTGTCACAGCTCCTGGGCAGCCACACAATCACCAGGTACATGACCCACCTGCTGCACTGTACTATGGCCTGCACTGCCCCTGCAGCACCCCCAGCACACAGCAATTGGGGCTGAATGCTTCTAACATTCCTCCGGCCCAGCATGCTTGCAGCCATGTTCCCATGTGATAGCTCTGTCTCTCACTTTCAGAGCAGTTTTCAGTAAAGTACATGAGATACTCAACATGTAGTACAAAAGCTTTGCAGTGCGTGTTTTTGCACACATGTGGGCTAATGTTGGTGATCTGAGAGCATTAAAGGTAGGCGAGGCTCAATGGTGATGTTGGACATCATCACTGTATGTTTTAACTTAAGATACTTTCAACTAATAGTGAGTTATTGGAACACAGCCATATTCTGAGTAAAGAAGCAATTTACTCCTGGCTCATTCATGGGTTCTGTGTTTTGAGGATAAATGAGTCCTGCTTGTACAGACAACTGTGCTCCTCACACCTGTCTCTCTTCTCCTTCTCCCTTCACCATGCCTCCCGTCAACTGCAGCAAATACCCAGGGAAAGTTGGACATGCGTTGTGCTTACATGTAAAATAACTAGTGGAGTCTGGAAGACTGTATCAGGTACAAACTGAAGTGTGATAAGTTCTTGACTCACTGAAGAGAAAAATGGTCTTCTGTATCTTTTGGCAGGTCTAAGGTTTATATAAAAGGGAAACTGATTAAACCCATAGAGAGGATTGGCCCTTGAGAGACTGCAGGGAGGAAAATAATGCTTCTCGGACATCATTTACAAATAATTTTATTTACCAAGAAAGGCTGATAACCCAACCACAACGTGAGCAACAGTCCTAAAGAGAGCTGGTAAGCCGCTCAAGCACATGTGAGTTTGATAACAGATCTGCAACTGGAAGTCAGTTCTGAGCCTCACTCATCAGGGATGAAACCTGACCGCATTTCCGGGCTATCGACAACAGGTAGAACTTCTGAGTCCAAAGAGCACAGTGCCCGGAGGACACATTCAGAGAAGCTCCAGCCTGGAGCCTGAGTTGAGGTCTGGATGCTCTGAGACAGCCTTGGGTTCATGTTTTATGTTCATAGCAGTGCTGCCCCTGCTGAATGACTCACAGCAGTGTGGAGGCCGTCACAGGTGTGCAGTTCATCACAGGGGTGCAGGCTGTCAGAGACGTGCAGGTCATCGCAGGTGGGCAGGCTGTCAGAGATGTGCAGGTCATCGCAGGTGTGCAGGTTGTCATGGGTGTGCAGGCCGTCACAGGTGTGCAGGTTGTCATAGGTGTGCAGGCCGTCACAGGTGTGCAGGTGGTCACAGGTGTGCTCGGTGCTGCAGGTGTACTAGCCAGATGTGCATGCTGTAGTAGACTGCAGGCCATCACGATTGGTCCCTCCAGCTGTCCTCCTGGGATTATACACATTTATGGGTGGTCCCTTCTGAAAGAATTAATAAGTTTTGAGTCAGAAGCATAAATGCGTGAATGCTTCCCACTCTCTCCCCACAGTCTCAGTTAGAATATGACCTGGCCAGTTTCCCAAGCACTGTCAGGTTGCGTGTTGTGTATGTGTATGTGTGTGTACTTTTCACGATAACATAAGGATGGTTACTTTCCATGTGGTAGAAAAGTCCCCCAGTTCTGAAAAATGTGGTCCTAAATTCAGCCAGGAAGAGCATTCTTGTTGGAGCTCCACTGTGGCTGATAGGTGAAGGCCAAGAGGAATCCCAGATACAGCAGACTCGCTCAGGACACCACAGCACGGTGCCAGCACTCACTATCTGTTCTTGTAGCCTTGGATGTGGCACTCTTCAATCGGGGGAGGTCAGCCACTGCCTGGCCCTCGGTGCCCTGCTGTGATATGACGATTTCTCCCCCTGGGCTGAGTCCAGCCTGTCTGGAGCCAGTTCTGTGGATGTCTGTGGGGAGGTGATGCCTGGCCTTACTCTGGTACCCTAGGGACACCTTTTTGGCTATGAGAAGGGCCCTCAGTATCCAGGGACCTGTGACCTTTACCCCTTCACCATCACAATATATATCTGGCCTAGGGGAATAACCTTGAGTCTTAGTTTTGAGTTTGTCCACCATAGGGGTCTCAGCATTCCTCCCTGACAGCTCAGTCCACAGCGTGGCACCAACATCTATGAAATAGCCCATCCTTAGCCTTGTAAATCTTGTGCTGCTATGGGTTCCACGGGCCGGGCATGCTACAGGCCACCCTTGGTTCTCTCCCAAGTTTTCACAAACAGTGTCAGGTTGAGAGAACACGACTCTGACAACACTGTTAACATCATACTCACTCACAGCCAGAAACAGCATGCGCAGCAGGGCACAGCCGTCACAGAGCTTCTCCCCCTCAGAGGCAGCTGTGCGTGGTGGACCAGTGCCCCTAAGGTAGCACCGAGGTAGAGGACCAAGACAAAGAGAACTGAGCCTCTTTGGGTGGTTTTTACATAGTCTTTAATCTGGAGCACTATGCTTTAGTTACAGAGACCTTATTTTGATTATTACTCTATAAGGATTAAGCATGTATATAAAGCTAGCATTGTTTTTTTTTTTTAGTTGGAGTCTTACTATGTAGCGCAGAATGATCTTGAACTCACAGTGATCCTCCTGCCTCGGCCTCCCAAGTGCGGGGGTTATAGGCATGTGCCATCATTCCCAGGTTGGAAATCATCATTTTTGTCTTTCCCTGATATCAAAGAACCACCTCTTTGTCTACATTTCTTCTTCTACCTTTATGTTCAGTCTCTCATACACCACCGCCCTCTCCTTGGCGGGAAACTTCTGTTAGCATATAAACTTATGTTCTACAATTTGTTATGTTTAAAACTTCTTGACTCCACTTACCTGCTCTCCTGACTAGCGGGACTTTGAAACGGATTAACCATACTCCACCCTCTGTCTTCACCTCTCCATGTCCTTCAGTTTCACTCCACACTCCAGTGGCTCTTTGTCCACTGAAGTCATTCCTGTTAAGTGTGTTGTGTTTCCCACCATGCTGCTGAAGCAAAGGGCTGCTCTCTGACCTTGTCTGAGAGGAGTTCCCCGAGGTCTGAGAGGTGACCCCCCGAGGTCTGAGAGGTGTCCCCTGAGGTCTGAGGGGTGTCCCCTGAGGTCTGAGGGGTGTCCCCCTCTGTTTACCAACACTTTATGTCATCACTCTCACATATGAACACTGGACTTGTCTGTTTTTTTTCCAAAATCTCTGATCATTCTTTCTAAGTCTCTTTCGCTGTTTATTTCTCTACACAATTCTAAATACTGACATATCTTGGAGTCCAGTCTTGAGATTTTCCCTTTTTTAATCCATATTGTTTGCAAGTTTAATATAAGTCAGTGGACACATCAGTCTTGTTCCCTGAGCTTTCCCTCACATATCTAGTTAATTGTCTACCATTTCTTCCCATGTGAGGGTCCAAAGTACTTTTCAAATTTCATGTGTTCAGAATGGAGGAGTTTCCTCTCCTGTCAAACCTAGTCTTCCCCCAGGATTAAATTTCTCAGTAATGCCACTACCAACCTCTCAGTTGCTCAGCTGAAAGTATAGATATAATACCTGACTTCCCTCTTTCCTTTAACTCTCCCACACCGCCGCCATCAGCAACACTTGTGGGTTTTATATAGTAAGACCTAAGTTAGCCCCCTGCCCACCTCCACGAGTGCCATCGAAGTCAGAATCAGCTTTGCATTTTACCCCAATCGCCCTATCGCTGGTGTCTGTGTGTCCTCCACTGGGACCCCATTCTCTAGGCACCAAGAGTGGATTTTTCAAGTAATCTAAATCAGATGTCACTTCTCTGCTTTCACAAGCTTGTATTTCTCTAGCATGAGATCTCGGTGCTCACTTCAGCAGCCCACGCACTAGCAGAAAATCTGGACTCAGCCTGAACCCACGAGGTTTTGCTGGAGCCACCTCCGGGGCTTATTGAACATCATCTTGCAGCAGTGGCCTTTCTCCCTGTTTTACTGCTCCCGGACACACCGGATTTCTGTTCTCAAATGCTCCCTCCTGTCTCTGAGCCTTTCCCCTTCCCATTTCAGAGTCATTTCTCCCTCATTTCCACAGCCCTTAGGCCTCAGAGCACACGTTTTCTTGCTGGGGTGGGACGTCCTTCTCCAGCCACATGCAGTGGGGGCCTCTTAGGGGGAGTTTCTCTATGACCTCACTCCTTCCTCTATCCAAATACCTACTCTAAGTCATACATGCCTTATTGACTGATCTGTGTACTTGACTGCTGTTTGTCCCTTTCTTCTGCTGCAATGCAAGTTTATGAAAAGAAACTTGACTGTCATGTACATGGTACTCTGCAAATATGTATTGAAAGAATCAATGAATGTCTTTGAAAATGATACTGTCTAGAGTTTCTTCAATTTATTTTTATTTTCCACAAAGGATTTTCTTCCATATTTGTTATTAATTTCCTCAAAAGAAAAAGCAAAGAAGAGCCCAAGTATTATATTCTATGTAAAGTTTGAAAGCACTATATTTAGAAATTGTTGGCAAACGTAGTCTCTCAAGTTCAATTTCATTCTGGCATGGCAGATATCCTAATGGAGACAGTGAGCTGTAGCTGACTTCTGGGCAGGGAGTTTCTGATCATTTGTGTTACAGATGTCTATAAATAAAGAGCAGTTCTTGGAGCATAAGATATGACAAATAAAATTTAGTAGATTAAGGAAGACTGGCTCTTTTAGCCAACCTCGCTCAGACTCTATTATGAAGAATATTGATCATAAGACCCAATTTGATTTGACTACTCATATCATCAGAGTGTAGTTTTGTAAATGTCCCTAGACAGCCAGTCTCACTCAGGATACATTAGACGTGCTAAAATGTTGCCTGAGGTAAACAAATACCAGGCAATGATTTTGATCCACTTCCTAACCCAAGATCTGTAAATGTAATCCAGTCAAATTCATGTCCACACTGTCATGTTGAATTCAACTCTTCATTTGGATTTTGGACACTTATGACATTTTCATTATAATAAAGTTATCAGACTCAAAGCATAGTTAAAAGGATTCAGTACTACCAATTTAACACTCTTACTTTTAGCTTAACGTTTTAAGTTAATGAACACTAACACTGACTCTTCTTATGTGTACTCCTATGTGAACACTAACACTGACTCTTCTTATGTGTACTCCTTATGTGTACTCTTCTTATGTGTACTCCTCTTCTTATGTCTACTCCTTATATTTTTTTTTTTTTTTGAGATTGGGTCTCACTTTTTTACAGTTTAGGCTGGCCCTGAACTCAGCCTGGAACTCACAGCAATCCTCCTGCTTCCGCCTCCCAAGAGCTGGGATTACAGACGAGAGTGACCACGCCTGGTACTGTGGTGTGTGGTGCTGATTGCTGGTGGGGTGAGTCTCCAAGTCCAGCATTGTTGTATGTGGTTACCAGGGGATCGAACCCTGCCCTTGCCCTTGTAAGGCATGTGCCGGAAGCACTGAGCTAAATCCCCAGCTTCTAGTCCTATTAGTTTTAACACACGTAGAAATCCCTGTAACCATTCCAGTAATCAGGGACAGAATAGTTGTGCTCTGCCATAAAAAATGATGAGTTTGAATCATTTCGACTTAAATGGACATACCTTGAGGATATCTTCATAAGTGAAATAAATAGGTCACAGATAGGTACATACCGCATCTTTTCTCTGGTATGAGAAAAATGAAGATGTAAATGAGTCTTAACATTGTATGTTATATATTGTGAAATAGAAAATGCTCAATGTTAAATAGGAAGAAGGGGGAAAATGTTGAGATTGTAACAAAAAAGTAAGGAAACAAATTTTATGTATATGGGGGGGGGTGGTAGGGTGGGTAGGGCTATGGGAAAAAATGAGAATTAAGTTGTGTCTTATACTGGTACAAATCCCCATTATGGAGTGTAATCATGATGTGTATATTTAATGTACCAATAAAGATTAAAAAAAAAAAGAATAGTTGTGCTACCACTCAAGTTTTTAGTTACACTTTCCCTCAACCCCGAGCCTAGTGCTCTCATTTGCTCTCTGATATGAAGCTCTGTCTTTGGAGAACACTGTGTTACTGGAATGAGGCAGAACACAACCTTTTTTAAAAAAAATAAATTGAGTTTATTGGTCCAATTTAGGAATACATTGTGATCACATTCCTCATGGAGAATTTGTACCTGTACATGATGTATTATCATTTCTTCCTATTCCCCTGCAGAACATAATGTTTTGAGGCCAACTTCTTTGTTTAGTATAATTCCCTGCAAAGTCTTTCTATTTGCTGCATACAGGATGATTTGTCTTCTCACCGTGGTTTGGTATATCCTTCTACTCACTGAAAAACAGCTAGATTTCCCCAGTTTTAATTGGTTATGAGAGTTGATATTAACATTTGTGTATAGGTTTTTGAGTGGATATATGGGTCATGTTACTGTAGGAGAGGAATGTGGTTTGATCGTGTAGGAAGCAACATGTTTTTGGGTAAAACTGTGCCGTTCTGAATTTTTATGGCCCTGGGCAGGCACTTCAGCCGTCCCATCTCCGCCTGCACCTGTGCCAGTGGTGTTTTTACCCTAGGCATTCTGGCACGTAAGTAGTGGCCTGTTTAGGATTTTAACTCGCATGTCTGTGATGCCTAATGAAACTGAATATCTTTTCATTTAACACCCATGTATCTTTAATGAAATGTCTAAATCTTTTGCTTATTTAAAAATTAAGTTCTTTGTTTTCTTGCTGTTGGTGATTAAAGGTTCTTTACACATTGAGGGTAAAATTCTTTTGTCAGATATATGACTTGACAGTACTTTTTCTAAGTCTGTACTTAGGTTTTCACTCTCCCAGCAGTCTTTGAGAGAAAAACTAATTTTTTTTTTGAACTTGGCTACATCTCTGGCGTGGTTTTTGTTTCTATGGTTTGGCTTTTGTTTGTTTTAGTTTTCATGGTAGGTTCTCACTAAGTTGCCCAAGCTGAGCTCAGATTTGCAATCCTTCTGTCTCAGTCTCCCAGAGTACCCGAATAGTAGGCATGTGCCATGAGATTAGCTAAATGATTTTTATAAAGCTTAATTTATTAATTTTTTCTTTTTTGAATCACATATTTGGTTTATGCTGAAGAATAATTTGCCAAATGTCAAATCACAAGTGTTTTTAGAGCTTTAATTTTACACAACCTATATAAATTTTGCAGTTGGTTTTTTTGTGTAAGTTTTGAGGTCTAGTTTGAAGTTCATATTTTTGCTTAAGGATGTTCAATTTTTCCCAGTGACAATTGTCAAAAATACCTTCCTTTTTTTAATGAATTGCCAAAAAGACAACTGACTATCTTTGTTAAAATTAATTTATGATATTCCATGGATCAGCTTATTCTCTGACCAATACTACATTCTTTTGATAGCTACATTCTTTTGATTTTACTACATCCTAAATTTAGGTAGTATAGTTCTAATTGCATCTTTATTTTTTAAAAATTACTTTAGCTGTTCTAGTTACTTTACCATTCTGTATAAATTTGAGAATTAGCTTTTCTATTAAGAATCCTGTCAGGATCTTGATAGGGATATATTAGATGTTTAGGTCACTTTGGGTGGAATGAACACTTTAGATTGTTGAGTCCTCAGTCCAGACACACAGGGCACCAGCCTGCTCAGGCTGCGGTAACTGTGTGTATGGGCTGAATGGTCCATAGGGCAGACACTGATTTTTCACAGCCCTGGAGAGACTATGAGTCTAGGGTCCAGGATTCAGCCAGGGCAGTGTCTTACGCGAGCTCCCCTTGGGGTGCAGTGACTGTTCTTCACTGAGCCCCTCTATATGTGACTTCTTTTCCTGTGCATGTATGGAAGGGCAGAGTGGGGAGACGGGGATCCTGTTGTCTCCGGATCCTGTCTTTGTGGCCTCATTCTCCTTAGTTACTTCCTTGGAGGCCCAATTTTGAAATACAGCTACTCTGCTGGGTAGGGCTTCAACATACTAATGTGGAAGACCAACCTTCTGCCTTTAACACATGGTGTATTTCTTTTTCCACTTAGATTTAAAAAATTTCTTTCACTATTATCACATTTTCAGCATATAGGCCCTATACATATTTTGTTGCATTTAGACCTAAAATCTGTTTTTAAAGCCATTATGAATGGTACTGTACTGTTGAGTTTTCTCAATAATCACTATGATATTACCGATTTATATAATGACTAGAAGTACTTTATATACTGACTTTTGTGAAGTATCTTATTCACTGAAGCTATGCTAAATTCACTCATTGTTTATTTTCTGTGTGGACTATTGCATTCTCTGGAAACAGCTGTTGCACAATTTCTTCTCAAATTCTCTACTCTTTTGATAACTTTTCCTGTCAATTGCACTGGATAAAACTTCTTGTCACTGAATAAGCGAATTGAGAATGGATATCCTTACCTTATGCCCAGTTTTAGCTTAAAAGATTAACTGAAATACATGAATATTAAGTAAAAATTATTACAGTGAAAGGCACATTGCCTATAATCCCCACTAAAATACTTCCTCTCACATTGAACATACTCATTTTATCAATCATTTTTTTTAGTTTTTTTTTTTTGAGACAGGGTCTTACTTTGTAGTTCAGGCTGGTCTTGAGCTCACTATGTAGCTCAGGCAAGCCTTGAACTCACAGCAATCCTCCTGCTCTGCCTCCCGAGTGCTGGGATTATAGACATGAGCCACCACACTCAGTATTGTGGTGTGTGGTTACTGTGGATCAAACTCTGGACCTTATGCTTGAACTACATAAACTTCATTTCTTTGTAAGCACCTGGCCTCTAGCATTTTATTATAGTAACATCAAACAGACCAAGACTCCTTCGATTCCTAGTTAGCAAGAATTACTATAATAAATATTTATTTTTGTATGTTCTTTCTGAATAAATTGATGTGATAAGTTGGCATTTACTTTGTGGAGCTTTATTTATCCCATAACTACTTGGAAAGAATTTGTTTTGCTGTTGTGTTCAGCCCTGTTTTTCATTATTTCCTATCTACTAACTTTGTATAGTACCTGTAGTCAAGGATCGGTGTCTCCAAACATTAACTGTGGCCTTTTCTATTCTTTCTTTCAGCCCTGCTAGTTATTACTTCAACTACATTGGGTGTGCTTTTTAATTGTGGGTATATGAATGAATGTGTGTCTTATTGATAAAATGAACTTTTCCATTATAGAATGTCCCTATTTGTGGCTATTTATGCCTGTTAATTTTTTTGCTATGAAGTTACTTTGTATGATGTTAATGGAGCTATTTCATAAATTTTTTTTCATCTTTTAGCTTTTAATTTACTTGTACTGTTATTTTTGGGGTGAGTTTCTTATGGAAAGCACATAGTTGGGTAGTTTTCCTCTAATGAGCTTTGTCTTTTAATTGGCATGTTTAAACCCTATACAATTAATTTAATTTTTGACATGTTGGATTTAAACCCATCCTCTTGTATGTTTTTTTATTTGTTTTCCATGTTCTTTTTTTGCTCCTCCCAACTTGGGGGTTATTTGACAATCTTTAGTATGGTGACATTTGTTTTGGAAGATAGTGATGTTGATAACATTTTTAAAATCTTGCTATAGGAATTACTATTTGCTGGTGTTTAAAAAGAGCCCACTCTATCAATAATAACAGTAATAATAATAATAATAATAATAACAACAGCAGTCATAGCTATGTTATAGTGAATATTTGATATGTGGTCTTTTGATATTGAACTAGTAAGATTTAAAACAATACTGTTAGGTTAACAATCTTTTTCATTTTGTAGCTAAATAAAATTGAAATTTCACACATTTAAATATCTTCCTCAAGTTCATCTTAATGACAGGGAAGGGATCTGGAGGCCAACCCTATCTAGTTTCAAGGATTTCCTTCTTTCCATGACAACTCTAGCAACTTTAGTATGTATTACTTCAAATGGAGAATTTACTATATGTAAATTCTGTATATGAAATTATCTGAGTGTTAAAATGGTCAATGTAGAGCACACTTTATGTTCACTTTCCCTCAGCTTAGCACCTTGTGTGGGAGAGGACTTCTTCCCTTGTGACTTGGAAACTCTCAGATTGCTACATGTTAGTAACGACTCCTGACTCCCGGGTGATCTGTCCTCAGCTTTAGGTAATGCCACAGTGCTACTTTGGGTCTACAACAGACATTTCGGTTTTACTTACTTGATGACTCTTCCTTACTTTGCTTCGATGTTATATTGTAGCATCTCTTGAGCCTCATTGTGAAATTGGATGGCATCTTGTTACAAAAGCCTATTGTCTCAATTTTTATTGGATCATAACACTCCATAAAAAGCATGTGGTACGTATTTGCTTTTGATGCTGTTAAGTTCTAGGCCTCTGCCAGTGCTGTTTTATGGTGTCTGCCATATGTACCCAGTAAACAGTGTCAGTAAGAATTGCTCACTTGCTGTTTACACTCCATAGTCAGGCTCCAAGGGTACTACTGAGGTACCACAACTGTAAACCTTCAACTTCTGCATTTCCAGCAGACATGCAGTAGACACGGACTACCAAGCCACTCAGATGCCGTGTATTACTTTTATTTTGCCATGGTAACCAGAAGATTGGACATGTACCTGAGCGTGTGTTGTCCTCTTCATAGATGTTTTACATGTTAACAGGAAAAAGGGAATTAGCACTTGCTGACTGTGTGCTGCTGTCACTGTACATATTTTAACTTCAATGACTGTCTCAATGAGTCTGAAAGGAAGGTACTTCTCTCATATTATTTTGCAGATTTTGAAATTCATGCCCAGAAACTAAGTAATTCACACAAAGCCTTCTAGTACTGATATCCAGTTCGGACCTTGTGACTGCAAATCCACCAGCGCTCTGGCAGAGTATCTGCTCTACTACACTTTCCTTATGTTGATTGTTGTCAACAGGTAGAATGTCTATAGAATATCTCTAGAGAAATTCTGGCTTTTCTAATTATTTCAGCATCCAACTTAGCATTTTGCTTCTGCTCCCTAATCATCATAAATACCAAGGGAAAAGTAGTGTAATAATTAATAGCACAGACTACGGAGTCCCTGATCCATGTCTAAACTCCAGGCATACTATTGATAGCTGTACAATTGTCAGCAACTTTTAACTAAAGCTGTGCCCGGTTTCTTCATTAAGCATAGGGAGGTTAATAGCTGTACTTGTGTCAGAGGGCTGTTGTGAGGACTAAATGAGTTATTATTTGTAAATCTTATATAATAGTGCTAGGCTATATATATATATATATATATGCTTATCCCATCAGGGACACTTATTTGTCATTTAGTGCACCAGATGCTTTCCTAAGCACTAACTACAAACATAATACAAAATACAATGCGTTATGGCTTGTGTTTAGATGTCTCCCCAAAGCCTCATGCATTCATGGGTGGAGCTCTTTCAGAGGCCACTGAATCTAGAGTGTGAGGTTTATGGTACAGTGCTAGGATTAAGGGTGCTAGGGTTAAAGGTGGGTGATACCAGATCAGTCCACTGATTGGTTTGGCACAGCCTAGATACAATATAAGGAGCACAAAGAGACTTGTCTAGTTCCTTGCTTGCTTTGCTACCTTCTGGCATAAACTATTTCTCCTCTGTGATGTACATCTTCTATGACACCCTGCCTTGGAACCAGCAATGCTTGAAACCTCTACAAACTTGAAGCTAAACAAACCTTTCCTCCCTTAACATTGGACCCCAGGTATTTTGTCTCAGCAATGAGAAAAGTTACTAAGAATAAGGAAAGTATTGTTACTATAACCACTTTAAGAATGAAGATAGAAAGCTTCATAAAGGATAAAATCTAGCCTAAGATCATACCAGTGATCAATTCATTGAGGAAAACTTGCAGAGCCAAAAAGATTATAACACAACAGAATAAACTTTTTCATAGTTCTGCTACCTAGGGATTGTAAATGCTGTTCAGATCATTCCCCTTCATTCTACACACAGCATGACAGATGAATAAAATTATGTCAAATATATACAGTAGTTTTATATTTCATTTTATCCCTTAGTATCATATCATAAATTTCATCTTACGTCAGCTTTATCTTTTGTGATGGTAGAATATGCTGTCATTTGCATACAGTAGTGTATTCAACTGCTCCTTACACTGGCATCCACTGCCTTTCGGCCTTTTGCTCTAGTGAATAAATTTACAGTGAACATCTTTGGCTACATTTTCCATTTTTCTCCAGTATGTATTTTTAGGATTGGAATTATTATGTCAAATAAACATTTTTAAGTATCTTTAAAAAATTGGGTAACATTTTCATGAGAATGTACAAAAAGTGACAAATACATAAAAAATACCTCTTAAAAACAAAACAGATTCTTAAGACAGAGGTTGTTTTCTTGAAGTGAGAATGTTTGCTTAGAATCACTGCAGATTCACATGTGCAGGAGAAGTGACTCCCAGAGACCTTGGGCCCTTTCTCCAGTGTGAACCCCTGGACCCAGCCCAGCCAGCATCTCTCCATGACGGTGAAGGTGCAGGGTGTTCTGTCCCCACACAGAGCCTCCGTGTCACCTTCCTGTGCTGAACCTGACCCTCAGCAGCCAATAGCCTGTTCTTCGTTTCTATAGTGTGTCATTTCTGGAATCTTACAGAAGTGAAATTATAAAGTAGCAAACCCTTCGAGGAGGTGTGCTCTACTCAGCATAGAGATTGAGCCATGCCGTTGGACCGAGTTTGGCCTTTTACTGCTGAGCAGTATCCCATGGAATGTGCGGACCCCGTTTTACCTAGCCGTCCCGTCGGCGGATCCCCGGGCTGTGCCCAGGTCTGGGTCACGGGGAAGAACTTGTTGTATGCACAGGGTTTGTGTCATTCCACCTTGGCTCTCTGTGTTTGCAGATATCTCACCGCTGGGGCGAGCAGCTCTTCAGCTCAGCGTGGGTCCCTCCAAACTCAGCGTGGCTCTTGAGAGGCACTGGCCGCTCCGTCCCCTCCGCTGGCGCAGCGCGCGCATCCCAGCGCAGGGAGAAGCCGCGCGGACCTGCCTTCGAGGCGAGCCCTTGGCAACGGCTCTCCACCACCACGTGCCACCCCGCGTGTGGCAGGCTCTCCCCGACGGCTGTCACTTGTGTCCCTGGCCCCAGGCAAGTTTCCGAGGAGGGTCTCGGCAGCTCTCCCGCCAGCCCTGGCCGCGGCTCCGGTTTCCGTGCTGCGCGGTTGTTTCTGTCCGGCCAGGTCCGAGGCGCTTCCTCCCGTCCTCCAAGCCCGGGACCTGGGCTTCCTCCCCAGCAGCGGGCGCCAGGGCGCTTGGGCGGCCCATAACGCTTGGGCCAGGGCTTTCCCGGTCTTCCTCTCTACAGCCAGCAGCTCCTCAGGACAAGTGGCTAATCTTCATAGCCTGCTTTTCTCAGCACATCAGTACCTATTAATGAATGATGAAAAAATCATTAATTTATGAAAGCGTTGAGGGAAACGTCCCGCTAACAGATCCCAGCCGCCGCCCAGGGATCCACCTTCCGCGGGTTTAGCCCACTGGCCTCGCCATCCTGCCTGGCTGCTGGTCGTCCAGCCCAGGCTTTAGCCTGTCCTGCTTTACAAGCGGTTGAGCCTCTCACTACAGCCAGATATCATCCGCGTCGGGCCATTTTCCCTGCGTTTCCCTGGCGCGAAGGAACTCGAAGCCGCTGAATGAAGTCATCCAGCCGCCTCCTGCACCCAGCTGGATCGGACGGCCGAGCTGGGCTCCCAGGGTTGAAAACAGAGCAGTTTCTGTTTTTAGTCTACTCCAAGCTGCTACTAATTCTCACACCAATAAATGGAGCTTTAACAAATTCTACCAAGTAAGAGTTACAGGAGAACCACCAGCTGTATTTGCAGTAAATAAAATGACATAATCCAGCGCTCTGCTCGGACAGCAGCTGTAAACGGAAGCCCTGCGATGCTGGACACTGCCGCCAGCAGGCACCAGGCAAGGATGGAGGTTGGCAGGGAAGTACTTTTAACAGTTAGTAGGAAATACAGTCAGATTAGCAATTTTTTTTTTAAGGTGAGGAGAATAATTCTAAGCAAAGAAAGCTGCTTTAATAAATTAAAAGGATGAATCTCCAGAACTTGGGAAAATTGACTGACAGCTGAATAGGCAATGTGCTTTTCATAACTTATATTTAAAAACATGAATTATATGCTTGTGCATTCACTCTGGAAAATTTCACACACTTAATCAAATCATATTGTCTCAGGCTATAGCTCCCAAAACTTTAACATACACCAAAGCAACATGGCCAACAGTATTGTAAGTGGAAAACTGAGATTACATTCTTTCTGTAGTCTTTTGGGTAAATACAAAAATCCCCCTTGAAACTTGGAGCTATGAAACATGCACTACCCAGGCTGGGACTCTCTTGGATCTGAAATACTGCCAGGGGTGTTGTTAAGATGTTGCCTCAACTTGTGGAACTTGTGTAGGGAAATTGTCATTAATTCCAAGATTGGAACCATTTTCTCAAAGTACTTTTTGGAAGGCTTCTTTATGTTACTATTTTGCTATTATTAAATATGAAAGCATTTATCTCGACTAACTTTAAATGTTCAGGATTGGCTTTTGTAATGCATCCTCAAAATATTGCTTTATTCATATTAAATTTGGCTTATGAAACTATCTTTCATAACTTAGGTTTGTAAGCCTGGAAATGGAATTTTAAAGCAGGATGCTCTGATGATTATCTTTTACTCTTGGGTGAGTAGAACAGATTTTTCCTACATCCAGGGAGCAAGAACAGGGAGTGGCTGGGAGGCAAAATGCAGTAGGGTTTTCACTCACCAGCCACGCTGAGTCAGTCCTCAGGTGGGTGAGAGATCGGGAAGCGTGGCGAGCACAGGGTGAAGGCTGGTCCACGTGACAGGATATTCAGTGCAGAACTGCTGGGTGGGACTGCTTTGCGGTGGCACCAGGAGATGAGGAAGCTACACCTTGGGGAAATAGAGGCCACATCTGGCTGCAGCTACTCAGGTGAACGAAGGCAGGAGAGATAGGAACTCGGAGCTGGACTCTGGCCTGGTCGGAGAGTGCGGCAGAATAGCGCTGCCCACTCCGGCAGGCAGAAAGGTGGCTGTCTTTCTCTTGCACAGGAAGCTGGAGATAAGTAACATTTTGCTCTAGCAGACCTTTGAGGTGGTGCAGAGGGTTTTAAAAAAATAAACATCCTGACTAGAGGCAGTTATGTGGTTCCTCAGGTAACGTATACATCATACAAGGAAAAGCCTAATCTCTCTCTGAATTTATTGACCGGTCAGCACCAAGATTTACACTTCTAACTCACAGGAAAATGTCAGTATTAAAATCAAGGAGATAGATAAACAATGGCAGCAAAAATCCAAAAGCATTTTTTTAGAAGTTGGCACAAAGTAGTATTTTTCTTAAATGAAAGTAAAGACATAGTTCATCTCATGAGGTGTTGAAATGAATAGGAACTTATCTTTCAGATTCTTACCCCATCAAAGCAACACATACTCAGCACACAGAGCTTTCTTCCCAAGGACAGAGAAGCAGGGTTTACAGGAAGATGAGAATGACACTTTGGGCAAACTGTTGATGTATTTCTTTCTTCTTCTTCTTCTTCTTCTTCTTCTTCTTCTTCTTCTTCTTCTTCTTCCTCCTTTTTTTTTTAAAGATAGGATCTCGCTTTTGTAGTTCAGGCTAGCTCTGAGCTAAGACTTGCACTCAAAGCAAACCTCCTGCCTCTGCCTCCCAAGTGCTGGATTACAGACGTGAGCCACCATGCCCGGGCACACTCAGCGCTTCTGTATGTGGTTACTGGGGATCAAACCCAGACCCTTGCACTTGCAAGGCAGGCACGGAACCACTGAGCTAAATGCGCAGCCCTATTTATGTATTTCTCATGTTCATTACTTAAAACTGGTTTAAAGTAATGAGGCTCACCAAGTGTATAACATGGGTGGTAAACTGTACTTCTGATTAGAGTTGTTTGTCAAGTCGCACAGGGGCAGATTTCAACGCTTACTGAGTGTAGGACACTCCAACGCTCGCACTTGTTCGTGGGCGGCTCTTCCGAGAGTGTGCGCTCCCCTTTCTCTGCAGGTATCAAACACCGTGACGTCTCCAGCTCTTCGGTATCCATTCTGCTGTCCAAGCAGAGAGCGGCTGTATATCAGGGGAGAAAGAAGATCTTTTCCAAGGATGCTATCTGGCTTCTGACAGAACCCAAAGACAGAAGCTGCTTTGCTGATGTGGAGTTCTATCCTCGAAAGGCCCCTCCCAGGGCCTTGCTGGTGTGGAACCCTGACTGAGACCCCGGAAGCCCAAGGAAGGCCAGTCACAGAGCGCTTTGCTAACTACCGGCACAGCACCCGCATCAGGAGCGCTGTGAGCTGCAAACGCACTGGCTTCCAGACCCCCAAGCCCTGTGAGCGGCGCACTGCCCAGTGAATGAGCAGAGGCTGGAGGCCAGGTACCGAGGCTGTAGAAGTGGGACCTGTGAGACTACAGGTGTCAGCCAGGGTGGAGGAAGGGGGCAGAGGTCAAGCTTATAGAGATTCTGTCTCCAGCAGTACTGCAGGCTACAAGAGAAGAAGTCAGTAGTGCAGCCTTTACCTTTCCCGGCATTTCCTTCGACACGCTTGATGTTGACTGAGCTCCCCGAGGGAACCACGCCCTTCTGGTGATGGTCCTAAACCCAGTGATGTCGAGGGTGGGATCTGCTCACAGCCTGGCTGAAAACAATAAAAACAAGACAGCCAGGTGCGCCTCGCACCAGCAGCCTTTGTTTGGGGAGCAGCTGAGACCCGCCGCTACCCTGGATGCTCCAGCAGTGGTTCCAAGGACGCTGCGTGGTCAGCAGAACCTCACAGAAGCCACACTTATACCTGTCACAAAGTCACTAGTCTTGTTCACTAGCTCCTTCAAGAAGTAGACCTCAAGGACCTAGTAGAAACCACTGGTTGAAAGGAGTGATATTAAAATATTAACAGTCAGTGTGGCCTCCATCTTGGGACATGTTGGAGCTTCTAGACAGCAGGGTAGCACGTGCCACTGCCTCTAGGCTGTCAGCCCCAGGGGAGGAGTTGGCAAGGGCTTAGGCCCCTGACAGGTAGAGTGATCCAGGAAGTATGGGGGTCAGGCCCTCCTGCCACAGACAGGAAGGCCCAGCGTACTGCTGGCCCTGGGGGTGCTGAGTTGGTGTGTGAGCAGCATGTTTATTATCTGCTAGGAAGGGCTGGTTTCTTGTCCACTCTGTAAGAGACTGCAGCCAGAGCAGTGAGATGCCCTCCTGTCTCTATACAAAGTGGATTTCTGTGCCTGAAAGTGCCAGTGTCGCATAAAGGTGTCCCCCAACATCTGCGTGTCTTCCCACTGGCCCCTCCCCCCAAGCAGCAGTGGTGGCTGATGGCTTCAGTATAAGTAGCATTTTACTCTCCAAGAGGTGCGTGCTTGCTGGCTAGTTCTGTATATGTCCTCTCTAATTCTTCCAGGAGCCCTGCTGGGTGAACGTCATTAACCTTGTTCCCAGGTATAATAGAAGCTCAGATCTGCTCTCGCCCTCAGATGCACAGAGACAATGAGGACTGTTTCCACTGGCTGACTCCAGCCCCTCCGACCTCCCACCCTGCTGGGGAGCACAAGACTGAGTTTTGCCAATGAACAGTGTCTCCATGTTTTGCCTCCTTGGTGTTGAAATGATCAAAGGTTTCTAAGTTTAATTCTCTATTAAGGATGCATCAGGCCTGTCCTATTATTTTTTTAAAATTTAAATTAATTTTAACTGGTACATAAAAACATAAAAAATATGCGTATGAATGTGATATTTCAATACGAGTACATGCTGTGTAGTGTTTAACTCAGAGTAAACATATCTTTGTGAACATTTGTCACTTCTTTATGGTAAAAACTTTCTTTCTGGGGGGACTTAAACGATTTCCATATCTGAAATGGCACGCACTGATTTCTGTTTGTTATGCTATGTCTTTGGCCCATGGTGACTTAGAGGATTTTCAAGACAGTAACACGTGGCCATTCGAGTGTGTACCGCACAATACCTCCCGCCATCCAGCAAGCAAAACGCTGCAGAGTGAAGACCAGACACAACTAGCCGGGCACGGGGAGACTCCGCTCCAGATCTGCTTCTCTAAGGCGAAGTCACCACAGACCTGCCCTACCATTCAGGAGGCTTTTTTATTTTTAAGCAGGACCTAAAGCACTTAGCCGCTAACTTGGTGCACCCCGGCAGAGCCACACCCCCGGAGCACAGCAGGAGCGCAGGGAGCAGGCTGGCAGCTCTGGCCCTTCCCACCACGCCTCATGAAGTGTGCTTCTCGCGTGGGGCGGGCTGGTGCTCCAGTGAAACCAGGCTCCTTTCTCTTCAGCCTCTTTCTTTGGATCACTTTCCATGACACATTTCAGGAAGCGACCTCAGCTCTTTCTTTGAGGGTTTAATTCGCTCCTTGTGAACTTTAGCAGTCTTGCAAAGACCTTGCCCTTTCCTTGCTGGTTCACCACAACGTGGGCAGCACTACAGAGTCTCCCAGTTTTGCCACGCTGACGTGCCAACGTGGTATCCTTTTTGCACACCCATTCTCCTGATGTCTACAATATCACCCTTTTTGTAGTTTGGAGTGGAGGCATCCAAAGAACAATCCCATGTTTTCTGAAAGGCTAGAGAACATACACAGGGCTCCTCTCCTCTTTCCCTTTGTGCTCGTTGTTTTGACAAACTCCAGAAGACAGTGGTTCCAGCTCAAAGTGTAAAAACTTTCAAAACCTTCTCTTCTGGCCTTCCAGGACATGCAGCGCATTAGCAGGTGCATCTACAGTCACCAGCTCCGCAGCGCCCCCAGCTTCCATGCTCCTTCTGGCTTGGGACGGACACCCATTGGCCAGCCTTCCCTCCTCCTGATGTTCCCGTAACCCGCGACATTCCTTTTCGTACATTCTCGCCCAGAGGTCACCCAGCACCCGTGTGTCTCTGGGTTGGGGTGCAGGGAACATTTCTACCCCACACACCAGGCACAGGCTGTGGGAGACGGACAGGAGGTTTGCCCCCTTGCCTGGGCAGACGCCCCCCACACCGGCCCCTATCCAGCTCCCTTTGATCATGACGCTCCCGGGCTGGAAAGGGCCCCTGGGGGCTCTCACACGACCTGCACTGCGGCCCTGTGCTGGAGCCTGTGGTCTCTCGCCCTCCCTGCAAAGCTGGACAGTGACAGCCTCCTTTCCAAGCTGACAGCAGGTGCCTGTCATCCCACCTGTGTAGTTCCCAAGGCTGTAATTTCCGGAATCTCATAAATATTGACATTTTGTAATCAAACTGTTATATCACTCTGTTAAATCTACCCAGTAGAATCTAAACACCGCAGTGATTTAATACTCATGGTTCGGAAGGCGCCGGGACGAGCTCTTTTTAACAGTTGCAAGTTTCACAGTGTTTCCTTTTCTCCTTGAAACTGCTTCTCCATCTTACTTCTTCCACAGAACTTTATTCTAATGCAATACATTTTTATGCTTGAGAGTCTTCTATGACTCACTCTATAATTTTTCTTTTCAACAAAATATGTATATAAGTTGGAAATATATAAGATTTTGTCACAGCACCTTGTTAGAAAATATATTGTGGATTAAAATCTCATGACCATTATTTGCAGTACATGATTGGTCAAAGTTATATGTATACGTCATGTATTTTTGTGGTTAATTATTAAACAAAAATAATTCTGCTGGAAATATCTGTCGGAGTGAAATAAGTTGAGTGTCTCAGGGCTCTGTAGACCTCACTCTGAAAGTGTCCTTTTGTCTGAAACTGGAGGTGTCTGCACCTTGGGAAACACCTTTGTGAGCCCTGAGGTGATAAGGACCTCCACAGGGCCAGGGAGGACGGAAGGCCCTGCACACAGAGCAGGATGCCCGTTCCTGTACACAGCCCTCGCTGGAACCTGGGGGGCTGCTTTGGGAGCTTGAAGATACCCCTCACCCCACCATATGTTAAAAGGGGGCTGGCCCAGGCTCACCTCTCCTCTCCTCCTCAGGGACAGTGAATCTCACTTAGAGCTCAGGCTCCCACTGCAGCAAGAAAGCACAGGTAAAAAAATCCCTGCTTCATGGACAGCTGTGCATTACCTGAGGGTGTGGCGGCGCAGGAACAGCTCCATAATTACATCTGAGCTCCTGCTCCGAATCCTTCCTCCTTACAGGGCTGCAGCTGCCTGCATCCCAGTAGCTGAGTCTCTTTAAATGATGTGAGACTCCCAGGTGCTGCCCTGTGTGGGTCTCCAAGTGGGGCCTGCCCCTGACTGCTGAGGGAACCCCGGAGTACTCTATCTGGGTGCAGGACCAATGACCCCCCCAGCCAAGCACAGAGAACAGGCCCCCAGGCTGAGCTCACACTGAGGGAAGAACTTGGTTTACTGTCACCACACAGGTGGACCCACCTTGAAGCCGCAGCACCAGAGACCGGGCGATCCTGGGTCACTGGGACACCAGGAAGGGGCCAGAAGTCATCTTCTTCAGGGAGGCTCTCTGGAGCACCCATCAGGGGCCTGGGGGTTCTCCTGCTCCCCACGAGAATCTCTGTAGCCTTTGAAAGCCTCAGGCACTGTTTGGCACCTCTCTCTCTCTCTCCAGCACAGAGAATGGCTCACCCAGTGATGATTTCTTCGATTAATTCAGTTTGAGGACAACCTTAGAGTTGGCCTCTTCCCCGGGACACTTTACGGTATCTTCCACAGCTCTTGTCAAAGTTCTTTAAGACTACGGGGCCGGGGAATTAGTTCAGTGGTTCTGGCACCTGTCTTGCAAGCGCAAGGACCCGGGTTCGATTCCCTGGTAACCACATACCATACTGGGCGTGGAGACTCACGCCCAGCAACAACCAGTACCACATACCACAGTGCCGGGCATGGTGGCTCACGCCTGTAATCCCAGCACTGGGGAGGCAGAGGCAGGAGGATTGCTGTGATGTGAGTTGGAGGCTGAGCTCAGAGCCAGCCTGAACCACAAAGTGAGACCCTGTCTCAAAGACCTAAAAAAAAAGTTCTTTAAGACTAGTTCCCCACAATACAGGCAGCTGAGTGTCAGGGCAGCAGAGACAGTAGACTGGCAAGCTAGGAAGGTGCCACACACCTGCCATCCCAGCACTCTGGGAGGCTGAGCTCAGGCTGAGCCACTGGGCGACTCAGTGAGACACTGTTCAAGATAGAAACGGATGCAGCTCAGTGTGAAGAGCCTGGGTTCATCCTTACAACTAGTGATGTTTGCATTTTCTCTGCGGGGAAAGACACCAATGAAAATCAACTGTCACCAACAACCCCCAGACTCTAAACACAGTCCTCTGCCCGTGCTCTCATGGGTCTGGGAGAATAGGTGTAACACATACCTCCTTCCAGTAAAGTGCTGCAGTTTTCAGGTCCAGTGGGGCCAGAGGTGAGGGTGACTGCAGAGGGACAGGCAGTAGACCTGTCTATCACGGCGGTCACTTCAGGAAAAACAAGGGACCCAGGTGGTGCCAACCCCATTACTAAATTCCCGTTTGAAAATGTGTGCCCAGTGCTGGGGCTTCAGGAAACATCTGTAACGGGAAACTGCCGCGGCTCTTCAGGCACGCAGCTCCAGCGTGGATGCCGCCAGCTCCGGAATCCAGCCACCCATCACCTCTGAGGGCTAAGCTGCCACTGCCCACGCCCTCCCTGCTCACCACCTTAGTCTCTCTTCTCTGGCAACTGACTTCTGGGAAATTGTGTTAGGGGATTTCTTTCTTAAAATGCACTTACTCCATACCTCAAACAGCTGGGCACAGTAGTGGTCCTCAGACATTTACTCCATGAGAGACATTTACTCCATGAGAGACATTTACTCCATGAGAGGACTTTTGCTCCGTGAAAACCACTTCTCCATTTAGTCTCATTGCAGAGGCAGCTGGTGTGGAGAGAAGCATGTGAGCTCCTGGTAAATGTTGAGGACTCAACTGACAGAATTCAGTAAACATCCAGACATGGCAGGACAGTCGCCCATTTCTCCCCAAAGCAGTTTGGGCTGCAAGTCCATGAGGTGAGGAGAGGGCAGGCCCAAATATCACTCGGCTTTGTTCTGATGACACTTTGCTTTCCTCGTGGGCTTCTTTCACTTTGTAAGTCCTTTCCATGGTGATGTTTTCAAGTGACTTCTGGTCCATCTCTTCCTGTCCTGTCTGAGTTATTCCTTCCACTTTGGTGGCTTCAGGTACAGAGCAGAAGCCTGCCAAGGCCACACAGGCAGCACAGGCGGTCTGTGAAGCACCGTGCCCACCTCACTTACCGAACGCTGGCCTGCTCAGCCAGAGCCCCTTCAACACGCAGCTGCAGCGACCATCTCCCACTGCTGCGCCTCCTGCTCCTTGGTTAGGCCCTGCCCCTTGCCCTGTTCTCAGGTCACCTGACTCAGCGGCCTGGAGTAGAGGTCACTGCGGGTGCCTCCCCTCCCACTGTGACTTGTGTGTATCTCTCCTGAGATCCACATACGTAAAAGTATGTAAATCCTTACATGTTTTTTGCCTCTGCTCTCTGCTCTTTATCCTCCCCTCCCTCGACTCCCACAGTGGGCTGCTGTCCTTTCTCTATGAGGTGTTGTTCAAGCGGTCCCTCCACCTCACTCTTGATCCCTTTTCCCTACCTTTCGAGGCCTCCCTTCTATAGCTGTGGAGCTGAGTGTCCATCGCTGCCTTCAGAAGAAAACTCTTATACACTTTAAGCTTCTGGCTCCCACAAACAGCGCCAGCTTCATCTGGTACCCCCTGGGCGGGAGTCACCCCCACTTTGCCTGCGTGCCTTGCCCTGGGGCTGAGGCCTTTCTCTTCCTCCTTTCCTCTTCCTTCCCTTCCTCTTCCTCCTCACCCTTCTCTTCCCGCCTCTTCCTCCCCCTTTCTCTGCCTGACTGGCCGGTACTCTTCATACTCACCCCCCGAGGCACCCCCTGGCTTCCAAGCTGCCGTGCGCACCGCTTACCTGTGTGCGTTTGTCCTGTCCTCAGGCCCCAGGCGCCTCCCACTGTCACTGCTGCTGTCGGCCCTCTGACACACCACGGGAAATCGAGAGAATTCTGGGAGATGCGGGAGGAGGGTAAAATAACAGTTTGTTACTAGCTATAGGCCAGCCTCGAGGGAAACAGTCCTTAGTCTGACCCTGAAATTCAGACTTCTGGGGTTTTACAGTTTACAGCAGAGTGAAGCACTCAGCCGAAACCACGTGTTCCTGGCCTCTGTGATCACTTGCACATGTGCAGGTGGGTTAGGCAAACTTTAACTGAGCTAAGCTGGTTGCCATAGTAACAGGCAGCCTACACCTTAAAGGGGCAAGAGGCTGAGAAGTTACAACTAGGTAGGGCAGGATGTGATAATAGGGTGAAAAACTACACACAGTAAGGGAACTCCAGCAGAGCTGTAACAAGGGGCATCAACTTTCTGTGGTTTTAAGATGAACACCAGGAACTTTCAGCTTTTTGATTTACGTTTTCCACAGCACCTCTCTACAGGAGATGAACTTCTGAGACCAAGAATTCTGTCCTGTCCCTCTCACTATCCAGCACTCAGTGGCAGCACCCACTAATGTCCAGTACATGGAGTTGACTAAGTGACCAAATGGATCTGTATGCATTTTTTTGTGTGTGGAGGATCTATAAGGACAAAAATCTATAAACTATGTTTTCACCTTTTTTTGCTTGGAAAAAATATTTCTTACTACCTCTCAAATTGATTACAGTGAAAAATCGAGAAAGCCTTCCCGGGCTCAGGTCTGGCTGTGAAGGCTAAGACTGAAATTCTCACACACACACACACACACACACACACACACACACACACACTTAAGTAGCACCTCTTCAATCTTGGGATAGCATCCCATTAAGCAATGATTTACATTTACTGTAAGAGTGTAAACAACGTTCTAATGCATGAATACTAAGTAGCATCTGTATGTCGTTTAAATGAGGGAATCGCCATCCTCGGAAAGTTAGGCACAGGAAAAGCAAAAGCAACAAAAGCAATCAAGGGAACAGATTAGGGCGCGCTCAAAGGTTCACTCACCCAGTCTGCTACCAGATACCAGGATGCAGCCCTGGAGTCCGGGTTATGCCATCGTTGTCTAACCCAGTGTACGGCGGAAGACCGCACGGAGGATGAGGTGTGAGTGAGAAGCGGGCAGCAACAGACAGGCGCGCGGGGTAAGCTTGGTCTTGTGTGAGACGGGCCCTTCGTTGCTGGTGTCCAGACCCTGGCTGCTCCCCACTCAGCTTCTAGCTTGCCCTTGTTTGCCCATCTCACTCCCTCAGGGACCGGAAGCGGGTGGGCTGTGCTTCTCAGAACACCGAACGCTTACTGGCCTATTAGCTTGCTTCCTGGGTCTTCCCATCATTACAGTCATTATCTTTGAGAAGCTTTAGCTGTTTGTGCCCTTGGATAGCTCTTCAATCTTTGAAACCAACTGCCTGCAGTGAACCTCATCTAACTATCTGACTATTTTCTGGATTCTGCCATTTCCCTGGGTAGGCACTGGCTGCCACAGACACTGACCTAAAAGTAGATACTGACAAGTGAACATACATCCATGTTTGATCAAAGGTACACAAATCCTCTTTCAGATACAAAATTCTTTTGGAATCAAAGGGATGATTTACCACCAAGAGATGAGTTAGGTGTCACCTCCATTCTATGGTGGGAGACATGTTCAGAATCAGGAAAACAAGGGTAAGAAGTCACACAGATGGGCGGACACAGCCGTCCACACTGAGTCCTCTCTGCCCAGCCCTCTGCCTTTGGTGGCCTGATACCAGCTCCTTTGCCTCAGTCTCACTCTTTGCACAACCTAAGACCTAGACTAGACCAGTAGGATTCCAAGGTTGGGATGGCAAGGATTCCTGCCTGTGAGTAAGATCTTTGAACAGCTGGAAAGAAATTCCTCTCTCTAGTATACGAGGTGAACCTAGGATGGGCTGGAGCCTTCTATGAGCCTGACATGTCTGACTGGGTAGATGTCTGTTGGCACATCCTAAGTGACACCTTTTATCAATGTCCGTCTTCACTGTATGCCAAGAACAGTCCATGAACTATGGGTGCCAAGTCCTTGCTGTGGCAGTGACCTCTAATGACTCTTTACATTGAACTCACAAGTGCAAAGCAGAAAGTTCACAGGAGGTGCATCCAGTGAAATTAAAAGCCTGTAAAACACAGGAGGGTTGTGCCAGAATCATGCCTCACTGTTAAATACAAAGGGACTGTGCCCCACTGTTAAATACAAAAGAGCGTTTCTAGATGGTACAACACTGTTTTCCATGACGAGGTATGCTATGCTCTGTTACCTTTGATGTATGTTCTTTAATGTGGGCTCTAACCTTTGCGTGCATTTTGTTAATGTTAATGTATTTATGCATCTTGGAATTGCCTAATTAATCCCATGCTTTCCCAGTGAGTTATGAAAGTTGCTGGATTTATATGATAAATATTATAATGGAGAAAACACAACAAGGGAGCATAAAATACTGACTTAATTTACCACACCCATGGCAAAGAAGTTTAGGCCATGATTTCCCTACTGAAATTAACTAATATTTCTTATTATTGTTTTTCCTAATTAAAACTTATCCCTTTCTACTTCCTAAGGGTATAATTTTTATTCCTGAAAATATTTAGAAGCTACTGTGTGCCAAGTCATTATGTTGGCTATTTTGAAGAATATTAAACTTAACAGTAAACATGGCCCCCTGCCATGTGCTTTTTAAAAATTCAAATCTTTATTGGTACGTTATGAATACACATCATCATCGCATTCAACACTGAGAGTTTGGACTAGAATATGACACAACTTGATTCTCATTTTTCCCCTCCCCCCCACCCTGCAACCCCCCACTCCCTATATACATAAGCTTTGTTTCCTTTTTAAAATTACCATCACATTCCTTTTCCCCTTGTTATTTACCCCTCCACCCTTTTTCCCTTTAAATATTTTCTATTTCACAATATCAACTATATATACTAGATATACTGTAGAACTTATTTATATTTTCATTTTCTCATACCAGAGAAAAGATATTATATTTACACATCTGAGACTTATTTATTTCACTTATGAGGATATCTTGAAGATACATCCATTTGAGTATGAATGGCTCAATCTTATCATTTTTAATGGCAGAGTAATACTCCATTCTATAAAAGAACCACATCTTCTTTTTCCAGTCTCCATTTGATGGACATTTGGGTTGTTTCTAAGATTTAGCAATCAAAAACTGAGCTGCTATAAACATGAGTGCACATATGTTGCTGTGATATGAAGCTTTTAATTTTTTTGTGTATATACCTAGCAGAACAATGGCCGGTTTAATCTAGGATTGGGCGTCTTGGTTTCAGAATTCTTAACGCTTCAGAGTCAGTTAATTCTCAGTGGAATGACTGGTTCTGTTCACTGAAGGATGCTCAGCAACACTTCTGCCTCCAATGTCCCCAGAGAGAACCATGGTCACCATGATCTACCGTTGAGAATCATTCTTTAGTAGCATCAACAGGTGCCAGATGGCTAATACTGCAATTGCAGGAGCAGTGGTAGGCACCAGAAAGGCTGCTTCTGTCTACTCAGAACTTGTGTACATTGCCTGGCACACAGCAGACCCTAAATAATTCTTGTCAGACATTGGGTAAATAAACATGCAAGGATTGCAGTGTGAACTAAGCCAAAGGAGATGTGTAGCTAAAACTCTCTAGTGGTCCAGAAGAGGAATAAGTTGTACCTGGAGGACAGGGGCCCGAAAGGAGAAACCCTGGAGCTGCCAAGGGAAAACGAGATTGGGAGGGCGTCTCCAGGGGCAACATTCTGAGCGCAGGGCCAAGCAGAGCTGGAAAATTGTCTGTAAGGTAGCAGAGGAGCAGGTTGAAGCGAAGGCAAAGGGGAACTGGATTCAAGTCATGCAGAGTCTAGAATGCCAAGTGGATTGAAAGCAAGTTTGCCAAACCAGGAAAATTGTAGCAAGAAGGTGACCTATATTCCACCAACAGGAAGACAAACCTTATGGTAGGATGGGGTGTCAACAGATGATAGAGTTGGATAAACTAGTTATGATATTTCTGTGATAGGAGGGGCATGAATGAGACTCATAACAGGCCTGAGTGCTCCAGGTGGATTGCTAAGTAGAGCAGCCCTGAGGCGCTGGCCTGGAGCCTGTTGTGCTTTTGGGGGTAACAGAAACTCGGACCAGTAGGATGAGTGCGCAGTCACCACACAGACTCTGGGGAGCGTTTCAAAGACCTCTTCTGCTTTTATTCAAGACACAGTCATTTATATAGTAAACAGCACAGGGAGTAAACATACGAGTTGGGTTGGCTACAGATTGGTTGAAGCCCGCACAGAGGCAAGGTTGTGGTAGATGGATTGAAGAGGCAATCCTGGGTGAGTGAAGTCACGATAAGCGGGCATGGCTGAACTCCAGCCCAGCCAAACCAGGCTTCCACCTTTAGGCCCCTGCTGTTTTGGTCTGAAGTCCAGCTCTTTTGAAGGACACTGAACTCCTCCATCATCTCATATATCACCCCCCGCATGTGCCCCGAATTCTTCCCAGAATTAACAAATACTCATTTCCCACAACACCCAGCTAGTCTTTCAGATGGTGTCTTTTGCTGTCTTTCTGGAATACTATCTCTACCTCCCTCAGCTTGGAAAATCTCCCTCATCCTTAAGATGCTCTTCAAGAGCCATCCCCTTTGGAAGCATGTTAAGACCGCCTACAGTGGGAAACGCTCTATTTCTTGCATGTTTGTATTTTACCCATTGTAACACGATCTTTTTTTTTCTATCTCACTTATTTTTTTTCGAGCAGTGTGTTTTCCTTGCAGCTATTTAAGGTGAGGGATATGTGGCTTTATTGGTTTTCATTTTTTAAAGATGCAGGCTATTGGGAACAAGCCACATTTGGGAGAAATAGTTGGACCAGTTTGTCCCATGACCCAACCGAGCTTTCCTGCTTGATTTGGACCACGACCCAGCTGAGCTCTCCTGCTTGCAAATAGACTTGGAGACCTAACTCTTACTCTTACTCTAACTCTTACTCTTTCATCTCTAGTAGCAACAAAGGCTCTGGTGGTCCCACATACTGTGATGCTTCAGGGCAGAACCACACCAGATCTACATAACTTCTCTAAGACTATTGTTGGTGTCTGCCCTGCCCTCCTGGTCTTTTGGAAGGTATGAAATAAACAGTGTGACTAGCTTGGGTCTGGGGGTCTTGTCTACCCAGAGTAGCATGGATCAGGGGCAAGCTCAGCTTCTTCTTTAAGCCTCATTTCTGCCTAATTATTAATTATTTCACAATGTACTGTTGACTCACAGGAGACTAGAACATAATGCAAAGGTTCTAGTTACATACGCTTCCCATTTCCCACAATAAGACACTCAATCTACTTAGAAACATAGGTGTAAAGAGTTCTAGGTCAATTTTTTTGCTTTTGTTTTTAGTTTTTTATAGTTCAAGCTGGTCTGGAGCTCAGCAATCTTCCTGCCTCTGCCTCCTGAGTGCTGGGATTGCAGGCATGAGCCACTACACCTAGCATTGTCGATGTGGTGCTGATTGCTGGTGGGTGTAAGTCACTATCCCTGGCATTGTTGTATGTGGTTACCAGGGATCGAACCTGGGCCCTTGCTCTTGCAAGGCAGGCACTGAGCTAAATCCCTGGCCTTCCTAAATCAGTTTTTACTAAACGAGATTCATAAAATAAACAAGTGAGGGTTCTTAACATTTGGAAATCTCTTCATATACATGAACTTGACTTTGGTAGTTAAAAGAGAAAAGACTCTCTTAAGTGCTAAGCAAAGCTAGAAAGCATTTGATAAACTTTAATACTGAGTTATGGTCAAATCTTGAGCCAGACTGGAATGAAGGGAAATTTCCTCATCTTAAAAAAAGGTATCGATTCTGTGTGAGTGTGCCATCATTGATAAAGGCAGAAGACAGAGCCCAGTGTAAATGCTTGTGCTTGTGCCATTGGCATTGAAGGGAATATTGCACAGGTGTAACAAACAATGAGGAGGCTCTCCTATGCCAATGTGGGACCACTGCCAAGTCTGTGCACAGTGGCAAAAACTCTGTCATTTCAACATCATTATCATAAAAAGGAAGAGTAAAAGCCAAAAGAGTATATTTGTAGATGCCTTAAAAAAAAAATCTCACGTGAACTTCCTTCTGCAACAGGCGTGGGTGACGCTTTTGCTTGGTCTCTTTCTGCAGCCATCTTGGTTCTGTGTTCTCTGCACAAAATGCTCAGTAAAGCTACAGAAACCATGTTTGCTACAGAGCAGGAGCTACCACAGCCCCAGGCTGAGACAGGGTCTGGAGCAGAATCTGACAGTGATGAATCAGCACCACAGCTGGAGGAGCAAGACTCCACACAAGCAACTATACAACAAGTCCAGCTGGCGGCAGCAGCTGAGATCGATGAGGACCAGTCAGTAAAGCAAAACAGTCAGAATGAAGAGAAGGCACGGAAGTCCATGTCCAAACTGGGTCCTGGGCAGGTGACAGGGGTTACTAGAGTCACTATCCGGAAATCTAAGAATATCCTTTGTCATCACAAAACCAGATATTTATAAGAGCCCAGTCTCAGATACTGACATAGTTTTGGGGGAAGCCAAGATTGAGGGTTTATCTCAGCAAGCACAATTAGCAGTGGCTGGGAAATTCAAGGTTAAAGGTGCAGCTGACTCAGACATTCAAGAAAATACACAGACTCCAAACGTACAAGAGGAGGGTGAAGAGGAAGAGGTTGAAGAAACAGGTATGGAAGTTAAGGACATAGAACTGGATACGTCACAAGCAGGTGTGTGGAGGGCAAAGGCCGTCCGCACCCCGAAGAACAACAGTAATGACATTGTGAATGCTGTTCTGGAACTAACAAGGTAACCACCCGAAGGGAGGCCTTTTTTTTTGAGTTTCAGAGAGCTCATTGCAGCTTGGTTTGAAGTTTGTACTCTTTTATCACTAATTAAAGTTAAGACTTATTGGATGAAAAAAAAAGATCTCAAGTCACATTCAAAATTGATAAAATTGATTGCCTTCTGAGGGAAGGAACATAGTTGTTGGAGAACACTTCTTACTATGTGTATTTTTTTGAGTTCTAACTTAGAGCAGAAAAAGGCAATACTCATGAAAAAGAAGTAAAGCTTTGACATGAGGTTGTCCACAAACCATTCTAGTTCTACTCTGTGTGTTTGATTTAGCAATTTGATGTTTACAGATATGTTAGGGTTCATGTCTAGATGTCCCCCAAAGCCTCCTGTGGTTCTGGGTGGCTAAATCTAGAATGTGCAATGCTGGAATTGATTTGTGGTGCAATGCTAGGCTAAAGGGCATTAGGATTAAAGATGTGAGTCAGCCCAGCCTGAGTAGTCTGGATGGGAAAAGGGGCAAAAAGACATTGTTAAGCTCCCCTGTTGCTCTTGTTATTCTGTGGGTACTGTGAACTGTCTCTTCTCTGTGATGCCCCTCTGCCATGTGCCATTCTGCCTTGGAGGCAGCTGATCATGGAGCTGATTCAAAAAACTTGAGCCAAATAAACTTGAACTGTGACTATTTGTTATTCTGTCTCAGCAACAAGAGAAAAGTGTCTAAGACAAAGTATATTAATAATAAGAACAGCAGCATCAGCTCTGCCCAAGTCACAATGCTGAGCACCAGGCTCTGGTTTTGCCCAGTGCAGTAATCATTGGCACGGATGTTTGAGCCTCCAAGGAGCAGGTTGTCTTGGCTTAAGAAAGAGGTTATCAGGCTAGCCCCAGAGACAACAAGTGAAAACGAAATTTGGAATGCGAAGTGTTAGAAGCAGACACCGCAGGGTGCAGGGGTGGAGCTGCTACGCAGGCACAGCCTGTGCGAAGTGGGCCTGGAGCATCCAGGACAGCCGAGACTCAGTTGTCTGTCCTGTTTTTCCTGTCTGCAGAACATGCGGTTTCTTCTCGGTGATCCCTGGGTCTTAATACTGCTCTGTGGACCATTCTGTGTGTTTTTGAAGGACTACTGGGGGATCGGATGTCCTCCGCTGAAGTGCTTTGGACAGTACCTGATGTATCATCAGCCTTTATGGTTACTAATCACTATTTGAACATGTATTGAAGATGAGGATTTAAAAGAGTAGATTCTTTTTGGTTTAATTCCAGAGTGGAGATCAAGGGACAAGATATAGAGTGAAAAATAACATTTCAGCAGAAACCAGGAGTTGGAGGTCAATGATAGCATGAAGTTGCAGCCATGGGGACCTGAGGAATTAAAAAAGTAAGAAGGCCTAACTTTTGGTAAGAGGGTGTGAATCCATCTTATCTTGATCATGAATGACTACGAAAGCCCAGCTAACACCTGAGTCACAGAACCAACCAGTAACATAAGTTTGGGTGGTGCTGGTGATTACAGACAGATAGCAAAGTGATTCCTATGGTCATGCCTAGAGCTTAGCAGTGGCCTGGAGGTATCTGACATTAAAGTAGAAGCTCCTGTTGCTCACTTAACATCTTATAGCTAGTTTGGTACAGTTTGGTCTGTAGCATGTCTATCCACAGAATTACCCAGTCATAAAAATTGTTGCTATGGTTTCATAACATACAAAAACAAGTGCAGCCCAAGAGGAGCCCACCCAAGCAGATCCAACACTGTTGAGGGACCATTAGACTCACATGACGGAGGTCTGGTTAGCCACAAGGTCATGGGTGTTGGCCAAGGAGCCCCAGGACTCCATGCAGAATTTTGGCAGCTGTCTCCGGAGGAGGAATTACATAACACCACTAGCAGCTGTCCTGTGGTTTATACTGAAACTGGCTTATCAGAGAGTGGTTTTGGGAGTCAAAGACTTTGGCGTTGCTGCCCACCTTGGTTGTCTGAATGCTGTTGTCAGAGGCCGGTGCTCACTTACTGTAACCTGGGCCCTGCATTAGTCTCCATGTGTTGGGAGCCTAACCAGGTGTCTGTCTTTATTTCCTATAGCTCCAGCGGCGTGGACCAGGGCCTTGTGGATGCCAGCTCAGGTTGGAAAGCCTGTGTTTTCGATCCAGCTATTGCTCAGCTGGCAGATTTGGGCTCTGTCACGAATCCCCCCCATAGGAGCCTTTCATTTTAAAGACTTGTATCTTGTCTCAGTTGCTGGTACTTCTGAGAAGATGTCGCATCTCTGCTCCCTTCCTCCACCTCCTCGCTACCTATGTATCTGATCTAGCGGCTATCTCCTCTGTATCTAGTTTATCCTTGGCTACTCACTGAAACCTTTTCTAAAAGTAAATTCTGAGTGAGCAGTGCAAGTAGAAGAAATGGTTTTGAACAACCGTCTTCCGAATATTTCTCTCCCTGCTCTGGCCAGGGCTCTCCTCCTAACCTCGCTGTAATTCTTGAGACAGGGTCGCACTGTGTAGTTCAGGCTGGTCGTGATGTAAACTCATTTTGTAGCTGAGACTGGCCCTGAACATGCAGCAATGCTTTTGCCTCAGCCTCCCAAGTGCTGAGATTTCAGGCATCTGCCACTACTCTGTTTCATAGACTGGTTTCTCTGCCCAGATTCCGACCTCAGTTTCCGTACTACTCATTCCCTGTGGTAGGAAACCATGGTGAGGACATCTCAGCAGCACTGGATGGTTGCTTTAGATGGGACTGTGGACACTGCAGGACTTTTCAACCTGAACAAGTACAGGCCAGAGGATCCCTGATCCATCCTGGAGCACGTACACAGAGGCAGCCCCATCCCAGGCTGGGCTCCAGGCAGTTGTCAAAATGAACTTACGGGATGATCCAGGGTGGATCAATGCCATGAAACTGCCACCCTCTTTGCAGAGCGGATCTCAGAACTGCTGGGCCTGGTGACTAAGTGCTGGTGGGCCCCACTGTGGGCTAGCATGTGTGCACGAGTGGTCTGCGTAGCAGTCTTGCATTTGTACTTTCCATGCAAGCCAGCCCCCTGAATACAGACAGGTGCCCGGGACTGCTCTGTTCACCCCCACACAGTTGCAGGGGCTCCCTAGGAGGACCTGGCACTCATTCTGGGTGAGTAGACTGGCAGAAGACCCTCGAGGGCAACCTGGATTTGCCTCAAGTGGTGCATTTCTTGATCCCAGCTGGAGCTCCAGGGTCTGCAACACTGTGTTCTGTCACCTGACTGAAGGACAACAGAGGTGGCAAGGGAATAAATGTCCAGGGTCTCAGCCACTTTCCTCGTTGCTGGGATAAAACACCTGACACCTGCAACTTGAAGAATGAGGCGTTCACTTTGACCCACATTTTGAGTTCTTAGCTGGTGGGCCCCAAGCAGGCAGGGATGGCAGAAGGGTCTGGCAGAGGAAAGCAGCTCACCTCATGGGGCCCAGGAAGTGGAAAGTGAAGAGAAGAACAGGGAAGGGAGACCTACATCCCAGGTGTGTTCCCAGTGAACACCTCTTCTGGCCAGAGCACACCTCCTGACAGCAAGTCATCCACAGTCGCCTTCCACACGCATGCAGCTTTGAGCTTTCTCATGAGGGTTAAAACCATCATCCTTGTGCTGACACAGGGACTTCATGACCCTGCTCAGCTGGCTGGAGGCTCAGTGTGGGGGATCTTGTCAGTGAAAACAAAGGCCACATTTTCTATTTCCTTTCTGTTCTGTACTCAATGGTTTGGTGCCCATGAGTGTTCTTGCTGCCTCAGTTCACGCCACTATTTGAAACAGCTCCACTGGGAGAAATCTGTTGAGAGCTTTGAGCATTCATTCGCCAACTGGAGGAATACTGGAGACCTTTCCTTCCCCTTTTTGGGGAGCCATCTTTACTGCTTCACAGAGTGGAATGATTGCAAGATCATTCCTAACTCTTTCTTGGACTTAAATGCTGTTCCTGCCCCCAAAGCAATTTAAAATCTCAAGTCTATTCAAACACACATTTATTACAAACAAAAGTTTACTTGTCATATATGGAAAAAAAATTACAGGACAAATCTGGCAGGTTTGTTGGTTATACATTGTAATGAACCTTATTACATAATTAGAAGAATTTTAAGCTGCATTTAACTACTGATTAGCATTTTGCACATTCTGCAGTGGACATTGTAGGTTGAGTCAGAGACATAATTATGTCATTTCTATGCACAGAGCGGCTTATGAATTAATTAATATTAAATCTGTTGATTAAAGGCTAACTCATAAGTAAACATATTATAGGTCGCTGTGGATTTCTCTCTAGAAGCTGTAATTTTATGGTCCTTTGTCCTTTGATAAATATCTGGGAATTAGGGAAGATAGACACTGGCCACACAGAACCCAAGGAACAAAAGCGATTTATTTCAACTTGTCTGAATTTTTAATCACCATTAAGCTCTGTGCATTTCTGTTACTTATAAAGTTTTTGAAGTACATGGAGGGTTCAAGACGGATATGGGAACTGAGTCAGCCTCACAACTGTGCTTTTCGTCTTTTCAGGGCTGGAGACGGAACCGGGACCTGGCACACGCTAGGTAAGTGCTTTACTACTGAGTTATTCTGCTGGCTCCCTTCATTTTTTTCCCAATCCAGAATGGAGAACTGCACTCAGAATGGAGCTCTGGACAGTGAGTAAGTGGCGGTCCCCGGCGTCGCGGCAGGGAGGTCATGGGTCCGCCAGCCCTCTGCGGGGGAGGGGTGAGTTCGGAGAGGAAGCTGTCTGCTCTTCTGTGGCAGGCGGTGTCTGCTGCCTGCTCCCCTGGGGCCTCTCCCGCACCCTGGGTCCTGGTGTGGACGCTGCTGGCCAGGCTCCGGCTGCCCCCGTGGGGTGAATGCCACCGCTCTCCCACTGCCGGCAGCACAGGTGTGACCACCCTCCCCGCGCTCGGCGGCCAAGCTCAGGGCGCTCCTCCGGACTGCGTTCTATCTGAGGCCACCAAATTATTCTCCTTCGTACTTCAGGCTTTCTTGGCTCCCCTTCCAGGCTTTCTGGGAGCTGGCATCCTTTTCTGGGCACTTGTCAATATTTATATATTATTCTTCACTTCTGCCGGTTAGTTCTATACAAATCTTAAAATTCTTCAGTGTAAACTCTGACACCCCGGCCTGCAGGGTTACTCCCCGTGGAGTAGGTTTGATCAGTGTCTCAGCCTGGCAGCTCTCTCTAACCCGAATTCTCTGTCCTATGTCTGTGTTCTGTGTGTGTGTGCGCGCGTGTGTATGTGTGTGTGCGTGTGTGTGTGTGTGTGTGTGTGTGACTAGCATTTCTTAATTTCATGTGTTACCTTCTGCTGTTTGGAAGGGCCATATGGAGAACAGTGATTGTTACTTTCTATACCACTGTTTCACAAATTCACAGTGACACACCCCACATGCACATCAAACTTCAACAATATTATCACAGGATTTTGCTTACATTTTTTTTTTTTTTTGAGACAGGGTCTTGTTTTGTAGTTCAGGCTGGCCCTGAGCTCAGCCTCCAACTCACAGCACAGCAATCCTCCTGCCTCTGCCTCCCGAGTGCTGGGATTACAGGTGTAAGCCACCACGCCCGGCACTGTGGTATATGGTGCTGATTGCTGCTGGGGTGAGTCTCCATGCCCAGTATTGTTATGTGGTTACTGGGTATTGAACCCGGGTCCTTGTGCTTGCAAGACACGCCCCGGAACCATTGAGCTAAATCCCTGGCCCCACATTTTGTATGTATTTAATAGTTTATTAGCTTGTTTGGTTCTTCATTCCCACTGAAGCAGAGAGTGCTGCTCTTTGACTCTAGTCCATGGTAAGAGTAAAGTAGAAATGATGTGACTTGCCCCTTCTCTCACAGCTGGTAACTTGAAAGTCAAGAATAGAACTTTTCCCTTAAATCCTACTTCACCGTTCTTGACACACACATCCATGAACCCCCCTTCTCCATTTATGTCCATCTGTGAAGGTGAACATATGGAAGTTATTACATTTAATGTTGTTGAACTCATACTACTTCTCCAACCTGGCTAGTTCATTGCTTCTTTATGATAAATATTTCTTGTGAGTGGTTAAAGTACTAATATCTCCAACAGCCAAAGCCAATTCATATGACATAGTCCATGCCTATAACTTCTTTTCCAATAGCACAATTTTCTTTCTTTCTTTTTTGAGATGGGGTCTTGCTTTTTGTAGTTCAAGCTGGCCCTGAGCTCCACCTTGAACTCACAGCAATCCTCCTGCCTCTGCCTCACAAATGCTGGGATTACAGGTGTGAGCCATCACGCCTGGCACTGTGGTGTGTGGTTCTGGTTGCTGGAGGGTGTGAGTTTCTACGCTCAGTATTGTTGTATGTGGTTACTGGGGATCGAACCCAGGCCCTCGCACTTGCAAGGCAGGTGCAGGAACCACTGAGCTAAATCTGCAGCTTGCAATAGCACATTTTTCCAGAACTAAAGAAGGCATTACTGACTTGAGTCTGTCAGGATATTTCTTCATGGTAGAAACAAAATTTCTACCTGGTTAGGTGCATCATGAAGTTCTAGACCAGTGAAAACCATCCATGGAGCTATTTGACTTGCTCTCAGAGGCCTTTGTTGGTAAGGAAGGCTGTTGGAGACTTAGCAACAGGTTCAGGAGGAGCCAGATACACCTTTGTACTAGCTGTGGTTATGTTGTATGACTCCTCTTCGTGTCCTCTCTTAACTTCCAGGCAAAATGTATTTCAAGCTCCTGACACTGGGAGTCAAGGCCTCGTCATTAAAACTGGAATGCCAGCTTTGGCCTGAGGAAATAAGACCGCTCTGCCTGAGGTGTAGGGAATGGTGCTGTCCACCAGCTCAGGTGGGCTTGGTGTGATAATCAAGTCGCTATAGTAACAGGACTCTTCCTTCAAATGTTTCTCTCTCATCTGCGGGTCTTCACCCACTGCCACGTCACAGACCCCTTTGCTGATGTGTCCCATAGATGTGCTGGCTGGGCCTACCACTTTCCTGTCCTCAATGGCTTTGTACCTCTGCTTCCTCCTTCTTTCCTCTCATTCCTTTGCTGGCCACGGATGGGAACTGAAAAGTGGCTCAACTGAAACACTTGCATAAAAATTTAAAAGTTTCGGCCACAGAAGATCATGTCAAAACACTGGCCACTGAACAAATAGGGTGATGAGATGTGACTATGTACTTTGCTCTTAGCTTCTATTTGACCATATGAAAAGGCTCCAAGACTGACATGACATGAATTATTTTAAAGTCTCTTTCTCTTTGTCCCAAACTGGATACATCCCAGAGCTCAGCCTGCCCACTCTCCCTTCTACCTTCATTTAACAGCTGAGTCCCTGACATCCTTCTGCAGCCCTGACTACATCCAGGTGTGTGCACTCAGCTCTAGCTAATCAGAGAACTTCCTGGCTCTGCCACCCAGACTCCTAGAGTGACTTGCCCTTTGCCCTTTCCCCTGGAAGGAACGCAGGGAGGACTTAGGAGAGAAAGCACGGTGGAGCTGCAGCCTGGCCTAAGCCTCTGCTGTCCAGAAGTGGCTCATTCCTCTCTCTCACACCCATTTTCATCAGTCGTATCTAGCTCCAAAGGAGGTGACTAGAGAGGAACTGGCTTGACAAACAGCTAGCAACCTCTGCCATAAAGACACAGCATGTGTAAGCACATGTGCACACACGTGCACACACACATGCACACACACATGCACACACGTGCACACACACATGCACACATGTGCGTGCGCGCACACACACACACGCACTACAAAGTACATTTCGAAACATGAACCCTGACAAGAAATAGCACCAGTTCTCAGTAGCAGCAAGGTATGCAGGAGATAAATTTCTTAAGGCTATGCAAATATTTTTTCCTTTGATTATCATTGTGAAAGATGAAATTGGCAAAGGACATTTGAGATGTGGGCAAATATATTAGTTCGTTAGTCATCACTATGCCCATAACCCATTAATTAATTGTATTAATTTCTTTGGAATCCTAGTAATGAGAACAAGCAACCAGAACTCTAGTGAGCTTACACTTGTGTGTAAGACTCACATTAACACTATAAGGTAAAGAAGAAGCTTGTAACTCTGATGGAATAGGGAGAACAACCAACAGGCCAGGCCCTGCTGTGGCGGTCTGTCTCTGTGACAGAGAGCAAGCTTTGTTGGATTAAACCAGTGACTATGTGTTGAGTAATAGTCAGGAGAGGTCAGAGGGATTTTGACGAGATGAAAGACAACCACTACAAAAGTTAGAGAGAAACTAGTGAACCCTGGATTAAGAGAAAACTGCAGAAATTTAAAGGAAAATGTCAATAGCAAAGAAAAAAAATGAGCAGGACCTGGTAACTGATCAGGCTGAGACACGAGGAAAACGATTTCCTGAGCTGATGAAAGAAAATGAAATTGGGAGAAAATGATGATGAGACAATGCTTAATTTTTATATGTGAATAGAGCTATCCCAGGGATAACTAGAGATATAATGCTCAGCATAGGATAACTAACTAGGAATAGGAGTGCGCGGCTTGAGAGGTGCACATAGGAGAACTGTAGTTGCTACTGAGTGGCGCCTCACGAATGGCTACGGAGAAGGAATCAAGACGGCAGCACAGGCCGCGAGCACGTCCCAGTCTCGCCAGGACTTGGAACTGAGATATTTGTGAAATAGCTGGGGAGGGGAAAGAAGTGAAGGCATTGAGAAAGAGCAGAAATGAAAACTAAAAATCATAGAGAGATAGAGGTCAAGGTAGAGAAAAGGATGAAACATTGTAGAGAAAAGAACGCTGCTCCCAGCTCCTGGAAGTGACCCCACAAGAACAAGCGGTCTGAGGAGGAAGCCCTCAGAGAAGGCTGGACGTTGAGAAGACGCTCAAACCAATATGGAAGTGATGTCCACCTACTAAGTGCACAAATCCCAATCGAGAAACGCTGCTGTTGTGGAAGAACAATATGGCTCCTCTGAATGCTCATAATTCATCAGCAGCCGAATGCAGTGACATCAAAGAGGATAAAACACCTAGGCTGATTTTTAAGGACTCCAAAGAGGATACATACGAATACCTGAATGAATTAAGGAAGATAATGCAGGATTTGAAGTAATTCAACAATGATAGAGATTCTGAAGACAGAAAAAAATTCTGGAAACAAAAAGTACAATCAACCAGATAAAAACCCAGTGAAAAATCTCACACAAAGCACAGTGGAAGACAAACATTCAATGACCAATAATGATTTGGTTAAGGATTAATTATGCATAGACATTGATAAAGGAAAAAACTCCAAGAAAGTATGAACTGACTACCCAAGAACTCTAACATACAGTGAAATGACCAAATATATAATGTTTGGCAGAAAAGAGGGTGTAAAGATTCAGACTAATGGCATAGAAAATATATTTAATGAAATAATAACAGAAAACATGTCACATCTTAAGATATGTACATCCAGATGTAACAGAGATTTAGCACTCTCTAAAAACAAGAGCAGTAAAAATTTATCTGTGATATGGTGGTTAAAATATTAATAAAGTGGGACAGGAATGAACACTGAAAGCTGAAAGAGAACAAGAAGGCAAACACATCATAATAACTGCACAATTCTCTGCAGAAACCCTAGACTAGTAAGTCACAGAATGATGTATTTCAAGCCCTAAAAGAAACTAACTGCCAAGCCATATTACTATATCCAGCAATGCTATCCTTCAAAATTAAAGGAGGAATAAAGACCTTCTGTGATAAGCATCAACTAAAGAAATTCAGGACAGAGTTGCAGATGATACTTAAGGTAAGTTACACACAGAAGAGAAAGAATAAATGAGAATAAATTAGAGAATAATCAAACATAAGAAAAACAGTGAAACAGTATGAATTAGCACACACTCTCCCATATTTTAATGTAAATGATCTTTACTATCCAACTAAAAAGTAAAAGAGCCAACACTTCACTGCCTACAGGTTACCTGCCTCAGTAGCAGAGACACAGGCTGAAGTAAAAGGTAGAAAACAATGTTCTATGCAAATAGGACATAAAAGCAGCAGGAGGAGATCACCTCATATGCAACAAATCAGAGGTCATGACAAAACCAGCCAGATAAGACAAAGAAGGCTACTACATATTATTAGAGCAAAGGATCTACCAATAAGATATTTGTCTGTTCTCATAAACACACAAATATACCTAGTTTCATAAACAAAACACTATTCAACATAGAAGGATTCATAGGTCCCTGTACACTAATAGTGGGTGACTTCAGTATTCCACTCTCACTCATAGGTAATCTAGATAAAAATAAGTCAGCAAAGAGGCATGAGAGTTAAACTGTACCATAGATCAAATCCACTTAGCAGATGTTTGCAGAATATTCCATTCAACAGTTATAAAATACATACTCTTCTCACCAGCTCAAAAATGTCCTTCTTGAAGAAAGCCTGGGTTTATGCTGTGGTTTTGAGTCTTGGACCTTAAAAGTAGTTTGGAGCAGCTCCTGAAAATGCTGCTGTTCAAAAAGCCAAAGCACTTTGAGAGATATCCAAAAAGCAGTTGTGGGTAAAAGGTATTGTTTTGATGCTCCTGATTTTAAAACAGCAAGCTTTCCTTAAAAAAAAAATTAAATAAATAATAGTGACATTTAGGCTTAAAAAAATGTCCTTCTAATGGATATTTTAGGCTGTTTATGCAACTGTTAGCAAATACAAAAAACTGAAATTACTCTCTGCATCTTATAAAATTATAATGGACTGAAAGTAAAAATCAATAGCAAGAGAAATCACATAAATTAAACAAATACATGGATATTAAATAGTTAAATTTGAACAATTAATGAGTCATTTAAAAATCAGAGGAGAAATTTAAAAAATTTTAGAATTAAATGAAAAGGGAAATAGCACACTTGAATCTCTGAGATAGAGGAAAGACTTTTAAGAGAGAAGATTAGAGTTAAGAGTGCCTACAATGAAAAGTCGGAGAAATTCTAAACAAACAACTTAATGATGCACCTCAAGTTTTTAGAAAATAAGATGCCAAACTCAGGAGAAAGAAGTAATAAAAGTTAGAACTGAAATTGATGAGATTGAAACTAACAGAACAAAACAGAATCCAGTGAAACAGAGTAGTTCTTTGCAAAGGTAAACAAGACTGATAGACCCAAACTAAAAAAAATAAGTAGGAAAAGATCCAAATCTATATAATTATAGATGAAAAGGAAGATGTTATTACAAACACCACTTATACCCAGAGGGTTACTACAGACTACTTTGAAAACATATTTTAATAAATTGAACAATAGAAAAAAATGAATAAATTTCTAAATACAGCCTACCAAAACTGGGCCATGAAGATATATATATATGAATGAATGAAACCTAAATAGGTAAATAGCAAGAAATTGATTGAGGGAGCAATGGAAAGTGTCTCCTCACACAGAAAAGTCCAGAACCAGACACATTCACTGTTAGTTTGCCCAGGTACTTGAAGAAAATTTAATATTAGGTCTTCTCAAATTATTCCATGAAATAAAGACAAAGGGTGCACTTACAAACTCATTCTGCAAGGACAATATCCCTCTGATATCAAAACTGGACAAGGACACAACAATGAAAAGAAAATTAAATACCAGTATCATGATGAACATAGATCTAAAAATCCTTCAAAAATACCTACAATAGGGCTGGGGATTTAGCTCAGTGGTTCCGGCATCTATCTTGCTAGTGCAAGGGCCCAAATTCAATCCCCGGTAACCACATACAACAATACCAGGCATGGGGACTCACACCCACCAGCAATCAGAACCATGTACCACAGTGCTGGGCATGGTGGCTCACACCTGTAATCCCAGCACTCAGGAGGCGCAAGCAGGAGGATTGCTATGAGTTCAAGGCTGAGCTCAGGGTGAGCCTAAACTACAAAAGCAAGATGCTGCCAAAAAACAAAACAAAACAAAACAAAAACCTACAAAATAAATTCAACATCATATAATCAAGTTGATTTCATTCTAGGGATACAAGGTTGTTTCAACATATAGAAATAAATAAATGTAACACACTACATTAAAAAGTGCTGTTGAAATACATAATGAATATTTAACTAAAAATATTTATCATAGTATAAAACCATTGCCATCAATACCCCCCCAACTCTCTATCACTTCAAACACAGCCCTTCACTCTTGTCACTTTCTGAAGCGGTTCTGGGAATCTCTCGTGAGTGGTTATAGGAGGTACATTCCAAAGTGCCATCCAGGCGAAAGAGAAGCCCTTAAACAACATCCCAGTGTGTCCCCAGTCAATTTCTTCACTGGATTCACACAGTGTGGCTTCTATCTCTTTCTCAAAATAAAAATTACCATGTTTAGAAATGATTCAGGATGTTTTCTCAGAAAAATGAAATGAGTATCAGGTTTGCTGAGTTCTAAAGCTGACAAATAATGAAGCATGACTTGTGCTGAGAGTTTTGGCTCCAGAAATTAGGAAAGAAAAAGAAATTAAAAGGATATAAGTGAAAAGGAAATAAAATTATCCTTGTTTGCCACCGGTCCTGCCAGCAACAAAGCAGAACTCGAGTCGGAGGGTGAAGATGAAGAAAAACTACAAGAGAGACAAAGGTGCGATCGGGAGGACCTCAGCACACCGAAGGGTGACGCTGATGGCCCAGAGTTTATATTTTTCTTGTCCTTTTATACAAACAATCTTCATTTTCTCACACCTGCTTCCACTTACTGCCCACGTCTTTGTCCTAATTACCCCTGTCATCGGTAAACACCTGCACAGTTCTTGTTGTTGACAGAGGTTATTCTTGTTATTGGGCAAACAAGTCAAAAACACCCCATTAGCAGAAAAATATTTTTGAACGGCTTGTACGACACCCTTCCAACCATCTGGAACAGTTTGTTTTTCTCATGTTTTTTCATGACCTGAAAAGCCACAAGCTCAGTCTCCCTCCACATTCCTTTCTCAAGAAAATGTAAAGAGAAACTAAACCATGACCCCTCATGAAGGGAGGGGAAGGGTCAATGTAAAGTTTAGGGCAGTTTTCCTGGTGCCAGCATGCCTGTGGTAAACACCCAGGGCAGCTCCTTTCAGAGCAGACCCCCGGTCTAATGTGGGGCAGACCTCAGACTCAGGAATCCCACCAGGTCCAGGGCTGCAAAAGATAACAAGCCCCTCGTACAAAGGCCTTACACTGAACTGCTTCCCACAGTTTGCAGATGATAGATCATCCTGTATTTATATGACCTAGAGATTAGACCAAAATAACTTCAGTTTTGATAAGCAAACTCAATGAAATAGCAGGATATAAAAATCAACATTTAAAAAAATCAATAACTTTTTATATACCAATTAGACTAGCTGAGAAAAAAATTCAGAAGATAGCTTTATTCACAATAGCTTCAGAAATATGCCTGGAAACCACCTAGCTAAGGAAAGAAAGAACTCTCCAGTGAAAATTTCAGAACACTGAGGAAAGAAGTGGAAGAAAACACTGCAAGATAGAAAGATCTCCCATATTCACAGGTTAGCAGGATAATGTTGCTAAAAGAGCCACATTACCAAGGTTTTCTAGAAATTCATTGTTATTATCAAAATATCAGCAATATTCTCCACACAACTAGAACAAATAACTCTAAACTTTATATGGAAGCATAAAAGACCCAGAATAGCCAAAGCAATTCTAAGCAAAAGGAGCCTGGCTAGAGGAATCACAGTATCTGATTTCAAAATAGACTGCAAAACTGTAGTAGTTTTTAAAAAGTATACTCCTGACATGAAAATAGACACATAGATCAAGGGAGCAGAATGGAGGACACAGTATCATGCAAATACAGCTGTCTGATTTGGGACAAAGAAGCCAAAAATGCACACTAGAGAGAGGATAGACAATGTATCAAATGGTGGAAAAACGAGATGTGCACCCATAGAAGATTGAAACTAGATCCTTATTTCTCACCCTGTACAAAAATCGATCAATTTGAGAGGGACCAAAGAGCTAGGTGTAACACCTGGTATTTTGATGGCCGCCTGGTGGATGGGCTGAGCCGCGATCAGCTTGACCACCCCAAGGGGAGGAGGTTCATTCTGAGTGAGAGCCTGAAATGTAGAAAGTGATGTGTGAAACTACACCCGCAGGCACTTGGGAATTTGAAAACAAATGTGTCACTCTGATTAGCTCTGATGGGACTGAGCCTACGGCAGCACTGGGAGTGAGAGCACCTTGGGGAAAGGAGAGGCTAGACTGACCCATAAATAATTCGCACCCCACTTCCTCACACACTGGGAATGCTGTGCTCACAGGCCTCCTGCATGCTGCCCACACCTGTGACAGGTGTCCGCAGGGAAGACCCCAAGATGCCCCACAGGGGACTACTGAGAGCCGGGAGCCTGGCGTGGTGTCAGGTTTGCAGGTGAAACAGCGTCCCTCTGGGCAGAGGGACAGAACCGTAGCCAGTCAAAGTGAGAGGCGTGTAGAAGGAAACCACGAAGGTGACTGGGGTTTGCCCTGCAGTGAAAGGGGCTGGAGGGAGAGGTCTTTGGTAAAAGTTGATGGAGTGCTTGATGCCGGGCAATTAAACTGCATCGTTCCTTCATGAAATTAAATGAGGTTGTCAAATCCTGAGACAGAGGCACAGGCCTGCAGTTAGGCACACCCAGAGTACTGCATGCTGCCAGGGGCTGTGGCCGCGCTCATAGGCAGCAGATTAGCAGATGGTAGCGGGGTGAGGGCAGCTCTGAGACCAGCCGTTGGTCTCAGACTGCAGTACATGGGGCTGTGAGGGAGCTGGCAAACAGAGCCAGCATCACATCGCTGCAGCTGGTTTTCTGCTCTGGCAAAAGTGAGAGGGAGCCGTGTGTGTGTGTGTGTGTGTGTGTGTGTGTGTGTGTGTGTCCGGGTATGTATGTGTGTGTGTGATTTCATTTCTACTTTAATTATATAGTTTTTAAGCTTTACTATTTTTCTTTCTTCTCTCTCTCTCTTTTGCTTTTACTCTCCCCTGCTTTTCTTTCCTTTGTGTTCTTACCCTCTTGTTTCCCCTCTTTCTTTACATCTCTTTTCCATTTTCCCCCCCTCCCACCTCTGCATCCTAATCTGTTAATAACATATTTCAATCTGTAAGGGATATTGACAAACAGGAAAAATCACAGCAATGTACATGATCAGTATATGGCTGTGTCTTAGTTACTTTTCTCCTTGCTAAGACAAAATACCTGATATCCACAATTACAGAGAGAAAGATTTATTTCAGCTCATGGTTTGTAGAAGTATCAGTTCATAGTTAGCTGGCTCCAGCACAGGGTGCCATAGCCAAGGGACACTGCGGAGGAGAAATTGTCCATTGCAAGGAAGGCAGAAAGGGCACAGAACAAGCAGCAGCAGCAGCAGCAGCAGCCTGCAGTCTATAGCCTGCAGCCTGCCTTCCACCTTTCCCTTTTATTCTATCCAGGCTACAAGCCTTTTGGTTGGTGCTATCCACGCCCAGAGTAGGGTTTCTGTCTTCCGGAAACCTACACCCAGAATTATGCCATTTCCACTTAGTGGATGAATTTAATACTACATGCTCTTAATTGCAGAGTCACACACCTTAGGTCCAGTCAGTTCCCAAAATCCCAACCTGTGAATACATGAGACTGTGGAGAAATATCTAGATACAAGCTTTAACAAGTTGCATTTCCAGATACTGTTATAACCTGTAGAAATTCTCCTCTTGCAGCACAGTGACTGAATCCAGTATTTTTAAGCTGAGTAGGTTAAGGAGATGGGTAATACAAAGAAGCAAACAAAGCCAGCATCACATCGCTGGAGAAAAGACACTAGTTAAATGTGCTGCTACACAAGCCACTGACTCTTCCAATTCTAGTTGATCTCCATTGTTGAGCATGAAGAAGAAAAGGAGAGGAAGAAGAAGAAGGTGAAGGAGGAGGAGAAAAAAAAAGGAGGAGAAGAAGAAGAAAGAACAAAGGGAAGAGAAGAGGAAGAAGAGGAAGAAGGAGCTATGAGGAAACAAAGCAATAAAAAGACTCGGAACTCCCAGCTCCTCAAAAACAGATTAAAGGGGCATTAATGGATAGTAAAGCAAATACGAAATGGTTAAATTGTATGAAATAATCTAAGAAGAAATTTGGCAAGCTCAAAGATGATATAACTGAAAATATAGCAGACTTAATAAACAAATTGGTCATGAATCTTAAAGAGTCTTCCAAAAAAATTTGAAGTGCTAATCAAAACAATTCAAGATATAAATGACAAGCTTAGCAAAGAATTATAGTCCATAATAGTGCCCACAGAAATCTGGGAAATAAGGGTTTTACTGAAATAATGTCCTGCAGAAGTGACCGCAGGAGAAGAAGATAGCAGAAGCAGAAGTTCAGTCTGATGCACATCACTGCATATTCAGAGACACCTTGTAAACAAGGCAGAAAGGAAAGTTGATCCAGTGCCAGCTACATGATACAAAGAAAGCAAAGGAAGACTGTTTGAATTTTTTTAAAAATCAGAAGAAAGAAGGGATGAAATTTTTTCATATATATATGCACAATTTATTTTATTTTTTAATTCAAATATTTACTGATACATTATACATACACATCATGATCATATTTAACATTGAGAATTTGTACCAGTATACAACACAATTTAATTCTCATTTTTCCCACTTCCCTACCCATCCTACACCCTCCAGCCACCTATATACTATATTTCCTTTTTTCTTATTATCATCACATTGTTTTTCCCCTTGTTACTTACCCCTTTACCCTTTTTCCTTTTAAATATTTTCTATTTTACAATATCAACTGTACATACTAAAACTCATTTACATCTTCATTTTCTCATACCAGAGAAAAGACACGATATTTATACATCTGTGACTTATTTATTTCACTTATGAGGATGTCTTGAAGGTACATCCATTTGAGCATGAATGACTCAGTGTTATCACTTGTTATGGCAGAGTAATACTCCATTCTGTAAAACAGCAACATCTTCTACATCTAGTCTCCAGTTGATGAACATTTTGGTTGTTTCCAAGATTTAGCTATCACAAACTGAGCTGCTATAAACCTGGGTGCACATATGTCGCTGTGATATGAATCTTTTAATTCTTTTGTGCTATACCTAGCAGAATAGTAGCAGAGTCGGAGGGGACCTGTAACCCTAGTTTTTTGAGGAATCTTTACAGTAGTTGTACGAGTCTACACAATTTGTTTTTTAATTGATTTTATTGGTACATTTTATACATACATTATGATCACATTCAATATTGAGAATTTGCACCTATACTTGACACATTCTGATTCTCATTTTTCTCTTTTCCCCTCCTTCTCTACAACCCTTACCCCCTACACACATAAGCTTCATTTCCTTAATTTTCAAATTTTTTCTTTCCTCATTTAAAAAAATGCACTTATAGAAAATGTCCCCAGTATCGGTAAGAATTCAACAAGCAGATATACTGACATATAGAGCCCCAAATAACATAACCAGACATTTTTTTCCATGAGATACAGTCAAAATCCCAGAAGTCACACAAAGGCAGAATCTTAAAAACTATTAGAAAAATATCCAAATCACTCTTAAAGGTAAACCCATTAGGATGAGATCATATTTCTCAACACAAATCTTAAAGATGAAAGCTTGGAGTAAAATGTTTCAAGTCCTAAAAAAAAAAAAATTCCCAACCCTATCCTGCAAAAATATCTTTCAAAATCTATGGAGAAAGAAGGATATCCTATGAAAAAGAGCATCTTAAGAAATTCATGGCTGCAATGTCAGCATTACAAAACTTTCTCAAGGACATCCTAGACAAAGGTGATAAAGTCAACAATGCCCAAAAGTCTGATAGATTACACATATCAGCAGAGTGAGCAGTTAAACAAAAGGGGTGAAACAAAAAACTCAACAACAGAAATGTAATGCAATGAAAGGAATGTCAATACCTTTCAGTAATAACTCTCCACGGAAATTACTTCAATTCCCCCATCGAAAGACAGATCAGCAGAGTGGGTCAGAAAGGAGAACTTCAATGCAGCTGTATGCAAGAGACACATTTAATCCAAAAAGAAATTCATAGATGAAAGAAAGTTATATTCCATATATTAGGAGTCTGTAAGCTAACAGGAGTAGCTATTCTGTTTTCAGATATCCTGGGCTTCTAGCTAAAACTGATCAAAAGAGATAAAGAATGTCACTATGTATTATTAAAGAGAAAAATTCAAAAGAATGAGGTAACAGCTATAAAGATACACATATCTTAATACCTGAGCATCTAGTTATAAAACAAACACAGCTGAACATAAAAGATCAATAAATATCAATAGTGGGGAGGTCTGAAGATCCCACTTTCACAAATAGATTAACTAGAAAAAAATTAACTAAGGGTTGAGTCCACCTTCGAACAAAAAACTTAATAGATATGGGCAGAATGTTCCATCCTACTCTAATACAATACACATTGTTCTCAGCAGCAACAAAACTTTTCCCCAAATAGCTCATATACTAGGCCATAAAACTCGTTTAAATAAATACAAAAGAATCAAAACGTACATTGTTAGGTCATGGGCACTGAACCTAGAAATCAGGGACAAAAGATCCCACAGAAATATTGCAAACACTCTTGAATAATCAAAGGGTCAAAGAAGCAATTGATGAAGAAATTAAACAATTTCTAGACTCGAGTGATAATGCCAGTGCAACACACATAACATATAGTACCTGATGACAGCAAGCCTAAGAGGGAAGCTTATTGTTGTGAATGCTTGATTTAGAAAAATAGAACAACCCAAATAAACAACCTCATGATGCACCTTAAGATCCTAGAAAAACAAGAAATCTCCAAATCTAAAGCTGGCACAGGAAGGAAGTTATAAAAAATTGAGCTAAAATTAATAAAATTAAGACAAAAAACACAAAGAATCAATCAAAGATCTTGGTTGAAGAAGCAGCTCACAAAAAGGGAGGAAATCTTTGCCAACTGCTCTTCTGCTCAAAAAAAAAATCAAATAATGGTCTCATTAAATGAACAAATAAACTGAAGAATAAATATATTTAAAATGTTCAATTCTTTTTACCTACAGAGAAATGAAAATCAAAACTACGCTAAGATTCCATCTCACTCCAGTCAAAATGTATAACACCAAGAGTACAAAGAACAATAAGCTCTGGCAAGGATATGGGGCAAAAGGAACTCTTAGACACTTCTCCTGGGAATGTAAATAAGTACAACCACCGTGGAAACCTCAATGGAGCTTCCTCCACAAGCTAGAAACAGGGCACTTGTTCGGGGTGTACCACCCCTTGGTGTACACTCAGACAAACTGAAGTCAGAGCACTGTATAAAGTCAGGAATACCTGTTCACCTATGTTTACAGAGGTCTGATTCTCAACGGCCATCAACAGAGAATAGGTAAATAAAATGTGGTGTACACACAATAGAAAATCATTCAACTGGAAAAGAAGCAAACTTCTGTCATGTGAGAAGAATGGATGGATCTGAGCCATCCGTGTTGAATGAAATAGACTAGATTCAGAAAGACAAATATCACATGTTCTCTACAATGTATGTCATCAAAAAAGTTACATGAAATTATAGATAAGGAGAAGAGAGAATAAGGAAAATGAGGCTGTGGGGGATACATATGATAAAATAATGAACACTTAGAAACCCAATATTTTGTAAAATTAATAGGCACTAATGATAAAAGGAAAGAAAAAGTCAAAAGAATTAATACAGAGACAAAATAACTATCATTTTAGGATAAAGCCAGGGGTGGTATGTATGTATGTATATATATTTGTGTGCATGAATGTATATATGAATGGACATGTATGTATGTATATATGTATATATGTATGTATGTCTTTATTCTTATAAGATATCACTAAGATGATGTTGCCCGGGCAATCCTTACTCCTGGAAACTAAGAAAAAGAATCATCTGTCATACATTCCATTTTTTTATTGTCTCTGTTACAGTTAGACACAACGGGTTTTTAATCGAACATGCTCATTTTTCTAAACTCTCCGAGAAAGGTTCAAGGGAGATAAGGCTCAGGGTCATGAAGTCATCTGCTTTTAGTGGTACAAGTTAATGGCTGCAGCAGTGATATAACTTGAGACCATGTCCATTAGGGTAGTTTTCCCCGAGTCTCAGAATCGATTATGGACAGTTTCATTAAAGCAAAAGTATGTTGCTTCTAGATGAAAACTTTGCCACTGGATTTCCTGCAGCTGAAAAATTATTTTACTGTCAAAATTTGTATGCCTGTTGTTGAGAAAGAGTTGTGCTTTGTATTAGTGAGTGTCTGAATCCCCAGAGCTGGTCCCAAGGAACTTTTGATGCAGCTGGATTTGATATTATCACCACTAGTGGGGCTTGTGTTCCTTTCATTTCTTAAATAGAATGGTCTCATCTAATAAAATTATAAAAGATTCTAAACTGTTCAGCACTTAATCAGCTTAGTCCAAGAGAATTAAAGCAAAGCCCTGGGTGTGCACACTTCATTGCCCGGATAGAATCTCACCCCAAGAGACACTCTTACTATTTGGTTACTTATTGCTTCGGAGGCTGAAGTGTTGGGAGGGACTGCATGCATTTTAAAAGGTATGTGAAGAGCCTCACAGGAGGCAGGCAGCTCTGAGGACTGACAGTGAGGACTTGGGTGCGGAACAGGGCTGTGGGGGGCGCCAGTCTGAGGTCCAGCTTACACTCTGCAGCTCATTAATGATGAATTTCCGGGCCTCACTTTAACCATCAGTTGCTTGGACTGGCTTAAACTGGGGTAACAGAACATTGTGGAGTTATCAAGGATTAACAGAGATCACACCGATACAGACACACAGCTGTGTGTACTAGCAGTGCCTGTAGAAGTATTCATATACGTATGTGTGTACTCTAAAAATGTCTGCCACAAAAGGGCAGGCTGTTTTTGTTGTTACTAAGTCATTAATTATTGCATATATCAAAACAAAGTGTCTATTATTATAATTAGGGATGTGTGTAATGTATTACTTACATTGCTACAAAATTGTGATTTTTGCTCTTTTTTTTAGAAAATAGGTCCAAAGAATGCAGAAAATGCCCTGAGCCCAGGGTAGGGCCCACTTGCCCTGTGTGTGTCCCGAGAGACTGCAGGACACACGAGGCCAGTGTAGGGCGAGGCACCCCTCCCTTGGAGATTTAGTGCAGAGAACATGGCTGCAGTGACAGTCGGAAGGGTGCACCCGTTGCGTGTGTTCCTGAGAAGACAGGGGACAGTTGACTTCATGCTTTTTCCACATGTGGAATACAGCCTGTCTCGGACTGAGTCCAAAGCTGGAAGGTATCCCAGAGGCCCCTTTGCTCTCTGTGGCATGGGGAAAGCTGTGTATCATGAGCCTTAGGGCAGGCAATTTATATTCTGGACAAAAGCAGATTTCTAAGCTCAATTTTCTACAAATACAGGATCTAGTAATCAAAGAAGATCCTTGGGAAGACACAACATTCATTCACTGACTCAGTGAGCTGCATATCTGAACCTTGACTCCCTGCCCTGTGCCAGGCACCAGTTGGAGAGGAGCTGCAGAGTGCTCTGAGCCCTCCGGAGCCTCTTCTGTGCCCCTCAGGGCACAAACAGTAAGTACAAGGGGAGAGGCACACAGATGGCAGTCTGCCTTGCCGGGAAGGCCGGGGACCGACAACTGGTGAGCCATTGTTCCCGTGATTTTCTAGATGACTTCACTTATTGCAGCATTTCTTCTATACCTCCGAGTCCCAGTGTCTGCTTTTGGCTCAGGAGCTATTTTAACTGCTAGCACAGATTCTGTTGTGACTTAGTGCTGCCAAAGTAACAACTGGTATTATGGGGATGTTTATAAGAGTCCTTTATGTTCTCTGGAGGAAGAACTGTTCAGCACTGAAAAAAAAAAGAACAGTGGCGGCCTCAGTACTATTCTCTATGGATCTGCAAGTCCCAGAAAGTTTTGGTTACGTCTCCACACATTCCTGACAGCACACAGCTTCTGTAACTGAATCCCTCTGCCTGGAAGGTCTTGCAGTTGTGGAGTCAGAGACCAGTAAAGCTGCCGCCAGCGGGAAAGACACCGTCTAACACTGTGTAGGGCGACGTGCGCAGATGAGCCTGGAACCTTTGACGGAAGTAGTTTAAATCAAAAGGAGAGTGTCTCGGTCACTTTTCTCATTCCCAAGACACAATATCTGCAACTTGAGGGAGGTGGGGTTAGTTTTGGCTCACAGGTTTAGAAATTTCAGCCAGTATTCAGTAGACTTACACACAGAGCCATCGTGGTGGAGAGGAGCTGCTTACGTCATGGAGACCATGAAGCCCAGAGAGAAGGGCGAGCCAGGGCGGCAGCTGACTCCTCCCGATCGCACCCTGTGACCCGCCTCTAACTAGGCCTGACCCACTACCCAGCACAGTCAGCACATCCGATACACCAGGCTGTCATCCAGTCACCGTCCAAACACAGGAGGCTTGGGGGAGCACCCCAGATAGAGCCTAAATCGTAACAGAGAGGGCTAGGATTGCTTAGAAATACTGCAGAATATGAATACTTTTGAGTCTCTTTCTAGTTACATGAAACTTCTTTCCACTTTTTTTTTTCATCTATGATCTACACACAAGAGCCAGGCCTTTTGGATTTGCACCCGTGTTCTGTGTCTGGGGCTAAAGGCAAACACTGCCCCAGTTTTTTTTTTTTGAGACAGGGTCTCGCTTTGTGGTTCAGGCTGGCTCTGAGCTCAGCCTCCAACTCACATCACAGCAATCCTCCTGCCTCTGCCTCCCGAGTGCTGGGATTACAGGCGTGAGCCACCACGCCCGGCACTGTGGTATGTGGTACTGGTTGCTGCTGGGCGTGAGTCTCCACACCCAGTATTGTTATGTGGTCACCGGGGAATCGAACCTGGGCCCTTGCGCTTGCAAGACAGGCGCCAGAACCACTGAGCTAACTCCCCGGCCCTGCCCCAGTTCTTATCTCCACTGATGACACAGTGCAGTAATGGTGAACAGCAAGCGCTCATGCCTGGACCATTCCTAGTGCTCTGCATGTATCATCTAGCTTCATTAAAATGCCTTTATAAAGTGTTGTTAGTACTTTTCTCCCTAAGTGATAACCAAGGTTTGAGCCTGAGGACCAAGGTCTACTCAAGGTTACCCAGCAATCAAGCGTAAAGGCAAGAACTCGAGCCCGGGTTCAGATCCCGGTGAACACGGCAACCCTGTGAGCCAGTCAGCTAGATCGATGCGTTGCAGCCTCCATTCAAAATCAATATCTCATCTAAGTTAACAGACTTTCCTTCTGGCTTCCCTTGTTTTAAGTTTGTCGTTGCTGATGCTCTGGTTTTTCTTGAATGTTCTGGTTCAGTGAACAGGTAACAACATCTCGTGGTACAATTTGTGATATAACACTCTAGAATAGATTTAATAGAATTTCATTTTATTTGAACACTACGTTTGAATGTTAGTGCTAATAAATATTTCTTTTCCATCCTTTCAATTTTAGTATATGTGCTGCTGAAGCGAGCACTTCCATCCTTTCAATGAAATTTGAATCTATTAGATATTTTTTTCTCTATTGCTTGGCATAGTCTGCATAAGTTTCATGAATTTAAAATGATATACTTCCATCTTATTCGTTAATGGATGTTAGGGCCAACAATCAGCCTTTTTACTAACCAGTTTGCACCTGTTCATCCAGGTGGCTGGAATGCCGCTAGGACCAATTGATGTTTCCGAATGATGGATTAAAACAGTCTCATCAGTTTTATCTGGGCTATTTGTCCCTGAAGAACAAGGGTTGTGAGGCAGCTGAGCCCCTGTCTTCCTAAAATAAAGGAGAAGACACAGTGAGCTTGTAAGAAGATGTGTAAAGAGCCCCGCGTATAACACTAGATATAGCCGGGCAGAGTTCAAGCCTCCAAGTTCAAGGTCTAGTCTAGCTCAGCATGCTGACTGAATCATAGTAGGATTGTCTTTTTACCTTCAATTTTTAAACTTAATTTTCTGATAATAAACATAATACATATTTGTTATTCTTACTTTTAAAAAAATGAAAGAACAAATTAAGTATATTAACTCCTAAAGCCAGTTCAGAAAGATTACGGTTATTAATACTTTGGTGCATTTCTGTGTGTGTGTGTGTGTGTGTGTGTGTGTGTGTGTGTGTGCATGCATGTTAGTCATATGTTTTAGAAGACAGTGGACATGTAACTCTATGTTGCTTCCTAACTCCACCACTTTCTTACTGCTGCCATAACAAATTGCTACCAACATAGCGCTCACAGGCACATGCACTTTTTATCTGACGATCTTTAATCCAGAGTGTAAGTTTTGCAGAGCTAAAATACAGATGTTGGTGGGGCACCTTTTGAAAGCAAGAGAAGAGTCTATTTTCTTGATAACTTAGGTTGTTCTCAGAATCGAGTTCTCCAGGTGGGCCTAACCCGAAGTCTTATTCCTTGCTACCTATACTCTCAGGGTAATTTCTAGCTCCTAGGTATGCTCATATTCTTCAGCTGGCGGGTCAGCACCCCGTCTTCAGACCCCCAAAGGTGGATCATGTCCCTCTTATCCGTCTTTTTCACTGCCCCTGAAAATACTTCATTTTAGGATTTACATGATTAGATTGGGCCTATATAGTTTACTAAGGCTGTGCTTCTCATTGCATAGTTTGCAACCACAATCCACTGACAAAGTTTCCATTTGCCATGAAGTAACACAGTCACTGGTTCCTGCTGAGGAACATGGGGGTTCACTGTAGGAGGATACATTTTTTTTTCTGAGACAGGGTCTCATTTTGTAGTTCAGGCTGGTCCTGAACTCACTATGGAGCCCAGGCCAGTCTCGAACTCTTGACAATCCTTCTGCCTCTCCCTCCCATGTGCTAGGATTATAGGCATGAGTCATCACACCTGGCACTGTGGTATGTGGTTACCAGGAATCGAACTTGGGACCTTGTGCTTGCCAGGCAGGCACCAGAACCACCGAGCTAAGTCCTTGGCCCAGGCAGGCATTATTCTTGCTGGCAAAATAACCTTGTTTCTACCAATTGAAGTGATTTTCAATCATTAGTTGTCTTAATTCCCTGGAGGGGCTGCAGATCGGAAGTGGCCCCCAAACCGTCCTTTCTGCAAGTTCTTCTGATCATTCTGGAGCTGGTGCTGCATGAATCACACTTATGATGATGGCTCTGACATCGCCGTCTTCCAGGCATATGCACTTGAATGACTGACAGCATGTAACTATCACTTTCTACGTCTTTACTAATTGTATATTTATACTACCCTTATTATTTCCTGACCAGGCCTTCTTTTAAATAGATTAAAAACAAAAGCTTCACACTTGTGAGCAGTCCTGTGCTCGGCCATGTGGCATTTGTTTTGCAGAGGAGGTCTGGCTTTTGTTCACTGGAGTGTGGAAGTGTCCTGTGCCTCTGTCCTTCCAAGGCAGAAGAGGACAACGGTGCTGTTGGTCATCTGCCCGTCTCGGTGATGGCCACAGTGTTTCCATCACGGAGGCTGAACGGATCACAGAGGACGCAGAGAGTACACTCTGCCGGTTCAGAGCCTCCCGGCTTCACCAACCCAACCTGCACTAGAAACTTCGATGTTGAAGTTAATTTGCTCTTAAAACACATTACCGATGTTCTGGTTCTAAGGAAAAAAGAGAGAGAGACTGAGAAAGGCTTGTAAATGGCTTCCAAGTGCATCAAAGACTACGCCGCAAAGCAGCGATGCCGTGAACAGAAAGGACAGTGACCGCATCATGTGCCGCAAGTTTCTCTCAACTGGAAGAGCATTTGATAAGAGCAGCACTTCCTCTATTTGGGGTTTGGACAACAATCACCAGCTCTATTAGGAATATAATCGGACCATCCAAACATGTTCAGAAGCCTAAGTCTGCCAGGCGCCAGTGGGTACCATTCTCAGGGCATCGTCTGTGTGTCTTCAGGAAAGATCTGAGTATTTCCATCATACAGACTTGTTTGTTCAATTTTTTAAACTCTCATAAAAATTTGGTTATGTTGGGATCTTGGAAAATAAAAGTACATGAGTCTTTAAAAGTCAAAATCTTTATAATGAAATACCTTGTCTGCTTTCTTTATTCTGTTACAGATTGACATTTTAATTTCTTAAGACAGAAATCGACAGCACGATATGAAACGCAGCCCAGGCAGTGCACATTTTAATGACGCAATGAATGTGTTTACAGGTACAATCTCTGATCAGCTACTGTGAGTTAGTGACTGGCGTGAGATACAAAGGCCAAACGGGTCTGACAAGTGACTTCGGGTGACAGGTCAAAGGGGACAGATACTCCAAATAGTTCATTCTCTCTGCAGATGTTGAAAGGAAGTTTCTAGAAATTAGTTTGGTGTCTACAGAAAGCAGTTTTCTTCTTCGCTGTAAATAAATTGAGTGTTGCATTATCGAGAGAGAGAGAGAGAGAGAGAGAGCAATTAGAAGCCTGTGGATTTGCATGTGTGGGCTGTGGTGAAGGTAAACAGGAGACATTCTGGGTGTTAGCAGCCTCTCCGGCAGTTGAGCTCCTGACAGTCCTTTTAGCACTTTAAAAATGTATTTAAAGCAAGCTCTGAAATTTAATAATAAACACTTTCATCTCACCCTGCCCTGCAGAAGCACTAACTGGAAGGGGAGAGTCGCCAGAAACGGGGAGAGAGGGAGAGAAGAAGAATGCTGGAGGACCTAAGTGGACCAGAGCAACGCCTCATGGGAAGTGCAGTCACAGCTGTGCCAAGCACCGGAGCATCTGTGGAGCAAGGAGAGAGAAAGTGGGGCAGCAGCCCTCCCGGAAGACAGTTTGGGGGTTTCTTATGAAACTGAGCATACACTTAGCACGTAACCCAGCAATATGGCTCCCAGTCACTATCAAGAGAAACGAAAATGTGGGCCTGGGGAGTTAGCTCAGTGGTTCCAGCACCTGTCTTGCAAGCGCAAGGGCCCGGGTTCGATCCCCAGTAACCACATATAATACTGGGTGTGGAGACTCACCCCAGCAGCAACCAGTACCACATACCACAGTACCGGGCGTGGTGGCTCACGCCTGTAATCCCAGCACTCAGGAGGCAGAGGCAGGAGGATTGTGATGTGAGTTTGAGGCTGAGCTCAGGGCCAGCCTGAACCACAAAGCGAGACCCTGTCTCAAAAAAACCTAAAAAAAAAAAGAGAAACGAAAATGTATTAAAAGATTTATATGTGAATATTCATAGCAACTTTTTTCACAGTGGCCAAAGATTGGAAACAATCTTCCCAAATTTGTCGATAAGGAATGGATTTTTTTTTTTGCATATTCGAATAAGAAGAACTTTTAGCATGAAAGAGAAATGGACTACAGTGCCAGCAACACAATGAGGAGTATCAAGATGCTCTGTTGACAAAAGAAACTCCAGAAAAGACTGATCTAACCTATCGTCTATGAGCTGGGAGCTGTCTGGGGCTAGAGATACAGGTGGGGATTTACTAGGAAGGGGCACCAGGATCCCGTTTGAATAATATAAAACCTCTGCATCTGAGTTTCTTCATTTGTCAAACTTGCCAGACTACCCAGAGTGTGGTATTGTGTGTGAACCTTGTCTCAACAGAAATAATGTTTGAAGTGCACTTAGAGGCCTCACCAGGACGATAGATAGCACAGCTACAACCGCTTCACTATACTGAACACTTAGAACAGGAAGTCAAAGTGCATCAAGCAGCCTGGCGCAGTGCTCTGCATAAAGTGCCCGTCATCAGGAGCGAGCTGCTGGACTCTGTGATCCCTGTGAGGGCAGTCCCTCCAGGTGAAACGCACATGTGAGTGTGCACACGCGCACGCATGTACACACACGCAGTGAGATTTAAGGAGACAATGGAAGTAAGAAAGTACTTGTCCTATGTCTTGATTTTAATCCAATGACCTCATTGACCCAAACCTCTATTGGTTCTTCCAGATGCCAGACATTCTGGGAAGAAAACACAGTCCTTGCCCCTTGAAGGGAAATACATAGTCTCGCAAAAGACTCAGGGATCCTGGCTGACTCTCAGCACTGGGATTCAGTGGCTGGACCATGATGATAACTAGCTCACTGGACGCTTACTCCAGCAGGCCACGGCTGTCTCACCCAGTCCTCACACCAGCCCGACGGCGAGGACACAGGCACCCCCATCTCACAGCAGACCTGGCTGGGTACCAGAGACAATGATTTGCCTGTCCAAGGGCTTGAGAGCGAGCAGCAGTGTTGAGGTGGCTCAGGGACGAAGCACCATGCCCAGCCACAGCACCAGTGACACTGGTAGAGGTGTTGGGGGCACAAGAAACAAACCAGTCTCCACCTGCTCAGAGCTCTCTCGAGTCTCAAATCAGCCAGGGAGCGCAGATTTCTTCCTGAACAGGGAGAGCTGTCTGCTCTGTCCTTCTAGGTCCCCTCCCCCAGGAGTCCTGATGCTGACACTGCCACCCAGGAGGGCCGCAGAACTGAGTAACGATCTTAGATTTGTGTCTCTCATCTTGTCCCTGATTAGTCCTAATTCTTCCTGGCAAGGCTCCTGCAGGGCTATTTCAGGAAACAAAAATTCATTACACACATCCTTATTGATTTTCCTTCTCCTTTGCTCATTACTGAAATGTCTTGCCCACCCCCTCTCGCACACACAATGCTGCAATTACTGGAAGCTCTGCTTGCCAGCACTCACAGACTGGGGGCCTCAGGGACCCCTGGGAGTTGGTGTGGCTGCTCCCTCTGCACCAGCCTCCTGGAGGCAGGACGGGTGGTGGGAATAGTGTCTTGGCCCCTGGGTATGCTACTTAGAGTGTCTTATTAGACAAAGGGCAAGACTGTTTCTAGAGATCTTGGTATTTGCTGCTTTTCTCAGCCTCCTTTCCTATAGTTGTAGGTAGAGATGTGCAGTATATATTCCAGGAGAACCACTCAGCTTTATCGCTAGCTCAGGAACATTTGACTTTCCTGTGGGGTCAAAAGAAGACATGAAGGTAACTTCTATTAAATAAATTAAAATGGGAAAATATTCTCATTGAACCCCTCTGATGTGCTAGGTTCTGGGGACTGTGAGCAAAGTAGCTGAGTCTGTGATCTGATAGATTTGTAGTCTCATGAGAAATGCAAATAGCCCTAAGAACAGCAATGCAATAAAAATGCAAACTAATAAAATAATTACAAGCTATAACAGCTACAGTGGATCCTGAGATGGTGAAAAATAGCTGGATAGTGTACAAGATTACATATCACAAGCAATACAATGACCTGAGTACAGGGATGTCAGGATCTAGCTGCTGGTAACACAGTGAGAGCCAGAAGCAAGGCCAGGTCTGTGTGACTCTAAGGTCAGCTTTTCCCTTCCACTGTATTCTAAGGTACATGTTGTCCCCTGAGCCATTGGGGGTGAGCTTGACTTCCCCAGGCAGCTCTTGGTGCAACCCCTCATCCCTGGCTGCTGCCGAGAAGAGAAGCCCCATCCTCACAGGGATGCTCTGTACTCCAGAAGAACCTCATCCTGTTTGTTGCAAATGCTCTCAAGTCTCAGTGCCAGGGTTGAGATCTACGTGGAGTGTTTTTCGGTCCTTGAAGGACCCAGCACCAGATGCCCTTGGGCCTCTGGCATGATCTGTGCCTCACGTGGCCCAGCCCACCTCCTTTGCTCTCATAGTTATTCCCAGTGTTGTTTAGCTGAATAAGTAGAAGTTATACACACACACACACACACACACACACACACACACGGTGATGATTGGATAAAATCTGAGGCCCAGGAAGCCATGTGATTTTTCCCAAGGTCCCATGGCCAGTGAGTGGACCCCCTCAAGCCCCTCACTCTTTCCATTGTTGCCATTGACAAGTAGTTAAAAATCTAGCCAACTCTCCTGAGAGTCTAAAGACCTGTTTTTATTTAAAGAATGATAAAGTAGCGTGAAAAAGCAAATCCCAATCAAAAGTAGGTTTACCGTAGACTGCTAAAAATCCTGGTTCTGACATATCAGGCTCCCAATAACTGCAGAAATCTTCTCCACTGGCCAGAGGGTCATGATGGAGGGACGGGCAACATCCTGTCCACCGACCTCGGGGAGGAGCTTTTCTGGTCTGTGCCCCTAGACGAAGGCTCTCAGAGGCAAGGGGAAGGGTTGACTCCCTGAGTCAGGTCCCCGAGTCTCTGAGTACAGAGGTGCTGCCTGGAGTCCCTCTTGAGGTGGGGGTGAGAGGGAGAAAGTTTTACAGGCCCTTTGATGGCTGGCCTTCACCCGCCATCTCCTGGAGCTGGGGCTGCTTCTTCCCTGGGGAAATGGACGCGGATTGGGGTGTCAGGAAGGACAGAGAATGACCACTCTCCAAGCCAGGTGAAGCCAGTCCCCTCTCCCAAATTTGGTCCTGGCTGTGAGCAACTGTCATCAGTTTCTCAGGAAGGTAACTGCTGCAGGACTCTTGTTGCCAGGGCAACCTGATCAGTAATCCTGTGAGTTGTGGAGCCGGTGCCCCAGCGAGGCAGAGCATGGAGCCAGACCCTCCAGTGCTGACTCAGGCCTGGAGGAAGCGATTAACTAACAAGGGCCTTATGAAGCGTGCAGCTGGCCTTCTCTTCAACGTTCATCTCCTTCATCTTCCCGATGTCACACCTTACACGTCACGTGGTCACAATAATGTGGGTTCAGGAAAGGCTGGCGCTCAGTTTATCGCACTCACTGGTCAGCTTAACTACTGGTGTTTGAAGTGTTATATAATAATCAGTAATGCCAAATCATTACATATAATAGTTAGCTACTCATTACTTGATTTTTTTTGTTTGTTTGATTTTTTTTAAGGGTTTTTTGTTTTGTTTTGTTTTGGTTTTTTGAGACAGGGTTTTGCTTTGTGGTTCAGGCTGGCCCTGAGCTCAGCCTCCAACTCACATCACAGCAATCCTCCTGCCTCTGCCTCCAGAGTGCTGGGATTACAGGAGTGAGCCACCACGCCCGGCACTGTGGTATGTGGTACTGGTTGCTGCTGGATGTGAGTCTCCATGCCCAGTATGGTATGTGGTTACCGGGGATCGAACCCGGGTCCTTGCGCTTGCAAGACAGGCGCCGGAACCACTGAGCTAACTCCCCGGCCCTATTTGTTTGATTTTTGAGACAGGGTCTTACTATGTAGTTCAGGCTGAATTCAAACTCACTATGTAGTCCAGGTTGGCTTGGAACTCACAGTGATCCTCCTGTCTCAGCCTCCTGAGTGCCACCACACCTGGCTTAATTATTTGATATATTACTGAGGAAAATATTGTTGTAATAAAGACTTGAATATATTGACCTAAATAGATAGCAGTCTCAGCTCTTCCTCTTAAATCTGGAAGAAAGCAGCCCGGGGCTCATAGGGCAGCTCCGTGAGGTTATGAGAGGTCTGAGCCCCCTTGTCTTCAGCAAAATGTTTTCACCCCTGAGGTCCCTCTAAAAGAAGAAGGCTGTAGCAGCACTAGTTGTCGAGTCTGTATTCCGAGCAGCAGGAAGGACAAAGGGCTCTTCCCAGCAGTGTCAAACATCTCTGAATCTCTCCAGCAACTTCTAGGAGGCCCCACATGATACCGCCAATTACATGTCCAGGAGCAGTTTTTAGTCACGTGCTGCAAAGCTGACTGGGAAATGTCTTTCAGCTGCTATGCAGCTGAATCCAATAAGATCAAGGTCTGTCACAAGGAAAAGGAGGGCAATGGATCCTTGGAGGCAGCTGACAGTTTCTGCCACGTTCGGTTTGGATATACTGGGGCTCCTTGCTTTTCTGTCCTCTTCGTATTCCGAGTTTTCAAGGAAAAAGCAAATAGAACTGAAAGAGAGAACAGACCATTTTGATACTTGCTATGAAGTCTGATTGTAAAAAAAACTGCTGGAGGACATCAGCACCTCTGTCCTGTCTGCACTAGCACTGGGACTGTTCTGTGTACCCCTGGTGTGTACTTGTCCTCACCCGCAGGTCGGCAGGTGTGGGTGTCGTGTCTGTCTGTGGACAGGCGAAGAGGCTCAGTGGGAGGTCCACGTCGAGCCTGACCTCGGCAGGGAGACGTGAGGGCTGACTGCACAGACGTGGGCACCCGGGGGGAATGGGGGCTGCCTTACAAAGTGCTGGTGAGTATGCACAACAAAGAGGAGGCCCCAAGGGACCCCAAGGCTGGAGCTCGGGCCCTCCCTGTTGATCACCTTCCATCTGCGCTCCGTGTCCCCCCGCACAGTTCCTGTGTCAACCACGGAGGACCTGTCTACAGTGTGTTGAACTTCCCGGAAGCACAAAGGGTTGGTGGGAAGCTCCAGCAAATGTGAAGTTTCTCTGAGAGCACATGTTTTCCTTGAAGTACGAGTTTTGTCCATGATCACTTTCATCTCCAGTCCCCACAATTCACATCTCAGCAGATTGATCTGACGATGCCCTGCAGAAAGGGGGCAGTCTGGACTTTCATGTAAGAGCGGCTAATTAGAACAACTGGTTTTATTTAGGTGCAAACAAAAGCTCCAGCACATTTACGATGACACGTTAAGAAAGCTTTGCTCAGCAGTCCTGCTTTGTTCGACCTGCCATGGTTGTGTCTGAATGACGCCTGCAGGTGACAGCGCAGCTTTTCAGAGGAATGTCGTGGTCTCCTCAGCTTCCCCAGGGCACCCCTGTGCCCTGCCCTGGGCTGCAGTTCTTTCACATTGGACTGCCATCTTGGAATCTGTATTTCAACACCCATCTCTCCCACTGTATACTCTTAAAAGAAGAGCTGATCTTATCCAAATTTGGTACCCTTCACGTTGAGGACAATGCCAAACATCTACCAGGTCCCCCCTAAACATTTGTTTGGTGGGTGAATGGATAAATAAGAGAAAAACTCTGAATAAAGTAGTTGATGTAGAAATTGAAAACACTTCCTCTTAACTGGCCAAGGTTGGGAAGAAAGTCCATGTTGAAACGTGGACTGAGTTGACACCTTTTATTGCTCTGACGTTTTTCAATAGTTCTGCACACAACGCCAAGTACGAATCATGAAGCAGGGAGTGGGCTGTGAGGACGGAGGAGGAGCTCATGGTTTTCGAAAGCTGGTGCTGTAGAAGCGCAGTGCTGTACTTCTCCTGCTGCTGAGTCTGTTATGTGCATGGTGTAAGCAAAAGGGAAAGCAGCCAACAAAGTGAGTGAGAGGAAAGAACTAAATAAAACTTTGCGTGGAGGAAAAAATGGGAAGCTTTATCAGCGGGTGACCAACGATATCTTTAAGATGGCGAGAAGACCCAGTGAACTGCACTCAGACTCCACAACAGTTGGCAGACCTTTGTCTCTGTCTCTGGGTTTACTTCCCGTGGAATTCTCTTTTGGACTTCTGTTGAAGTCCACTCTGCTGGCCAGTCCAGCCTGGCTGGTCATATGGGGCTGCATTCTCTTCAGACACTCCCTGGGCCCTCTGTTCCCTGTCTGGGAAACACTCTGACCACTTCTCCACCATTATCCCATGCACTTTTCTTTTTTTCACATCATTCAGACCTTATCAACTCCATCTGACCTCAGGATTTATTGTTCCTTAGTGGAATGAAAAGCTGCATGGCATAGGACTGGGAAGGAGCGGGTGAGAGGCCCTCACTGAGGCCCCCCAATGCGCAAAGCATCTTCCTGTAGTTGCAGGCTGCTGACCTGAGAGGGTTCTCAATTTGGAACGCATAGAATTGTTATACTGTGTGAATAGTTGTCTTATGCTATTATTGTGACAAGAAAAAAGTTTATGCATGCTCAATACCAATGGAACCAGTATAGGCCTGATGAGACATGTCAGCAGCAGTGTAATTTATTTATTTATTTATTTATTTATTTATTTTTTAGACAGGGTCTTGTTTTGTAGTTCAGGCTGGCCATGAGCTCATTATGTAGCCCAGGTGAACCTCCAACTTACAGTAATCCTCCTGCCTCTGCCTTCTGAGTGTTGGAATTACAGGTATGAGCCACCACACCTGGCATTGTGGTATGTGGTACTGATTGTGGGTGGGCGTGAGTCACTATACCCGGTATTGTGTTATGTGTTTACCAGGGATGGAACTTGGGACCCTGTGCTTGCCAGGCAGGCGTCAGAATCACTGAGCTAAATCCCCGGCCCCATTAGTGTAATATTTTTTAATCCACTGCAAGCTGACTCTACAGATGCAAAACTCATAGACATGGAAGGTCCATTATATGTCTTTACAATGAGTAACTATTTGGCAATAAAAAGAAATAAAAGCATGCAACAATATGGATAAACTTCACATAGACACAAAAGACTATGTGGTATTGATTTTTAAGTGTGGTGTTTGTATCCTGCTACACCTCAGAATTTGGTTATTAACTCTTTGGGTGGAGTTTTGGGGGCCCTCTATGTAGAAGAAGATGCCATCTGCAAATAATTGTTCCTTTCCTTTCTCTTCTCTTTCCTTCTTTTTTTTTCTGACTGTTCTAGCTACCATTTCGAGGACTAGTGCACTGGAGTGGTGATCATGGACATCCCTGCCTTCTTCCTGAGTTTACAGTGAGAGCTTTCAGCCTTCACACATGTAGTATGATGTT
>PVIR01003286.1:0-85973 GCA_004026965.1 Petromus typicus
CATGAAGTATTTTCATAGTCAGAATCATAAGAACTTGCTCATTATTTGACCATTTCTTATCTACAAATGCCAATTCCATACAGCTTGACCTAATACGTACACATTTAATTGTCAGCGAATAGTAAGGGGATTACACATCTGTGTGCATACATAGGTGAGTTGCAGGGTTGGTTATCGCTATTAATGATTCTTGTTATGAAATTCTTTAAATACACTAGTTAATTACACATTTTTTTGACCAAAACTAACTAACTGCTGAGTCCATTGACTTTTAGGATTCTGTGGGTTAATAACTTATATTTGAAAGAAAGAAATCTGCCTACAGGTTAGTAAATGTAAAAATACAAACTGCTTCATACCAGAAGATAAATGAAAGAAATGCAGCAAAGCCATATGTCTACAAGAAGGGAGCTGGAAATAAAATACTGTAGTTAACATTTTAACTGTGAGAAGAGGAAGTAAGGCAATTTGCATAGACTTCAAACAACCTCACACTATTGAGAAAACCAGCAAGTCCTGGAAAGAATTAGAAGTCTAAGCCAAAGTCAATACACTTCAAAAACCCTTGGTAATTCACAGCAACTAACAAGAAAGCATCTTCTGGGTAAATTCACACTTTGCACAAAATAAATATTAATTCTCCTGCTGGTACTTTCCCAGAAAGTTAATATTTTACAGTTCAGAATTTTAGTTTAAGTTTGCCTTTGAAGCTGGAAGAATGCCTTTTGAAGTTATGTTTTCATAGTCCTAGGAATTCAGCGTAGGAATGAAAGATGCCATCAAAGATTTATTTACAATAATGTTCATCCAAACCTTATTTTCTTACAGTTCCTCTTCATCACTTACATCTTCTGCCTAACATAGTGCCTCCTAAGTCGCCAGTAAAGATTTTCAAAGCAATTAACTACAAGAAAAAAATTAGGACATTTCAAAATTGGAAACTGGTGGAGTGAATTGTGGTTTATAGTTATTATGTATTGTACAATATTATATAGCCACTAACATATTTTTGAGTCTTAAAAGAGGTGGGAAATGCTCAAGAATGAATGATACACAAGAAATGTATATTACTAGAAATATGTATTACTCCAAATACATTTGTTATTAAGTACACATATATTTGCACAAAAATGGACTAAATAGAACTGGTGACTGAGATTTTTGCTGGATGGAAGAATTCTAGACGTTTTGTTTTTTATTGTGTCCATCATGAGTATGTATATATTTTGGTTTTGGTTTTTTGCTTTTTAAAAATAAACCTCCAGCATCTCTTGTGTTATTTTTATTATCAGAAAAGCACTAATGGTTATTTATACATTTAAAAATTTTTTAATTTATTAATTCATTATACTGATAATTATTAAGCACTTATTTTATGCCAGGCACTGTGTTAGGTGCTGAGAATAAAACTATGAAAGTTATATTTTCTACCTTTTTAAAAAGTTGATTTTATTGATACATTTTAGATATAATGATCATATTCAACACTGAGAATTTGTACCTGTACATGACACATCTTGATTCTCATTTTTTCCCATTCCTCTGCCCTCCCTACAACCCCCACCCTTCTATATACAAAGCTTATGTACATATTTATACATTTTTATATCATATTCTCTTAACATCTAGATCTGTAATAGAACTTTAAAAATAATGGATTTGGGCTGGATACAGTGATAGAGCATCTGCCTAGAATGTGTGAGGCCCTTGGTTTCACCCCCAGCACCACCGAAATTAAACACAATGAAGTTTAGTGAAAGGTCATTGTTATGGTATGATTCAATACTCATGTAAGAACGTTTGCCTTCCCCCACATGTTGTCAGAACAAAACTTCGCTACATAAGAAAAGTAATATCAGTAGTCTGAATGCACAGGCCAGAGCTAAAATGTGTTTTGCTTTTGCATATTATACTAATAATAATTTCTGTACATAAGTTGCAGACACAGGTGAATTATTTCTTAAGTTATCAAATAAAGATGAAATGGGGTCATATTTTTTCAAAGAGAAGGAAAGTAGCCATCGTGATTCTGAATAGGCACTGGGCCAGGTATTTTACCTAAATCCCTACAGCTACCCTGAAATTAGGTACTTTTTTTTTTTTTTTTTTTTTTTTTTTAGGTTTTTTGAGACAGGGTCTCACTTTGTGGTTCAGGCTGGCCCCGAGCTCAGCCTCCAACTCACATCACAGCAATCCTCCTGCCTCTTCCTCCCGAGTGCTGGGATTACAGGCGTGAGCCACCACGCCCAGCACTGTGGTATGTGGTACTGGTTGCTGCTGGGTGTGAGTCTCCACGCCCAGTATGGTATGTGGTGACCGGGGATTGAACCCGGGTCCTTGCGCTTGCAAGACAGGCGCTGGAACCACTGAGCTAACTCCCCGGCCCAAAATTAGGTACTTTTATTCATGTGAATAAACAGTAGAGTTAACAATAAAACCTAAAAGTTCCTGATCAGACGTCATATGCCAGTCTGTGTGTCGCGGGAGTGAGCAGAGCTGTGCGTGACTGCTGCTCAGACCTGCTGATGTCCAGCGTGGAAGCCAGGTCCGTGGAGAGCAGAGTTCTCTGAGGTCACTAATCTATTTGCCCCTGCTTTCAGGAACAGTAAACAAAAACCGAAAACCCTGCACTCTATAAATCAATTTGAGGTTTTCTTTTGAATGGAAGTTGGGCAGGAAGAGAAGGTCTAATCTGTTCTAACCGATGGCTCCTTATACTTCTCCAAAGTAGAACAGTGAGGATAGCCTGCCAACCCCTACTTGCCAGCACGAGGCAAATTCAACAACAATAATGTTTAAAAGGTGGTAGCAAAGAAATTCAATGAATTACCTTTGCCTTGTTTTAAACAGAAAGTCTTTAATCAAACTTAAGACATCAGCTATATAAGGATGTTGCCTTGCTGTGCCCTGATCAAGCCAAGGATGTTTCTGCCAGGAGTTCAGTGAATTCTTTAAACTTCTATTTTGATTTTTTTTTCTTTCCCCATCTATCATCGTAGTTCACAAGAGATGTGGAGAGTGAATATGAGCCAATAAAAGAATTTCAAAACAACTAAATCTGTATACTCTTGAGTTTAGGAAGTAAAATAATAGCAATTGCCAAAAAAATTAGGCATCTTCTACATATCAAAACTTGCATATCATTTCAAGTTCAGCGCCATCTACCAAAGAATCTGGAGGTTATTTAATGCCACAGGTTAAATAGTGACTATACCTAGTATGTGGCTACTATGTGAAATTCTAATCCACATTTAATTCCAGCTAAAGGCCTTCCTTCCAAACACGGTGCTTAAGACTACTTCCTGCACCACAAACTGGAAATTTTTTTCCGAGAAGACAGCTTGTGGGATAATTAGAATTTTCTAACATAAAAGCTCTCCTGGCCTCTTTTGTAGCCAACGCAGTTTTTCAAGCAGTAATATTTCCCAGCGCTGAAGGAACTTGGGATTTGGCCCAGGTTGGTGGGAAAGTTAAGCATCTCTTTGAAACCATTTGGTTAACAGTTCTTGGAGATATGGCTCATGGAAGTCCCTTGGAAACCCAACCTTCTTCGGATGGTCACCTGCTGGGGGACCATATTCTCCGAGGGACGTTTGTTTACCCGTATTCAGCGATACCCTGAGACATTCCTCTTGTCTCAGTTACCTTCCTGGGTGACTACATGACTTGAGAAAAGGTGTGTTTGGGCTCACAGGTGTTAACTCTGGCTACCACAGTCCATAGCTCTGCCGCTCTCCCAGGCAGAGCGGAGGGGCACAGGGGCTTGGAGGATGGGGGCTGCTCACCTCATGGTGACCAGAAAGCAGAGCCCGGGTGGCAGCCGGAAGGGAGATGCGCCATTGCGGGTCATGCGTCAATGCTCCACCTCTTCGTCCAGAAGGAGCCCACCTTCTAATCCAATCACCTTTCAATCTTGGAACCCCTAAGGCTTCAGGGGTACACCTAGATATAAACTCTAACACCTCCGAACTCAAAACATCGTTTACTCCTTAAGATTAAAACGCCTTGCCCCTTGCCCTCTAGCCCATAGAATCAGGAGAGGACCCCGACATTCCAATCTCCCGCCCCACCTCGGCGCTCTCGCATCCTCCGGTCTGTTCCAGGCTGTGTGCCCACGATTTGCTGCCCTGGGTGGGATCTCGATCGGAGAGCAGCCAGCCCCGCCCTCCTCGCCCCGCCCCCTCGCTCCTGCCCTGCCCCCACTGTGGCTCCTCCGGCCCGGGCCTAGCGTCCTGTCTCCATGACGACGCGGCGTGCCTGGCTCTCAGCTCCTGAAGCAGCGAACCGAGGCCCGCTGGCCTTCAGCGTCCGTTTTTCAGATCATTGTTTTGGGAGCCACATCTGGTGAGAAGCGCTCTCCTTGCCCTCCCCATTCTCGCGTGGTGACCTCTGACGGCCTCAGACGCCTGAACCCTCCAGCTTCCCGGCTCCAGGAAGGTAGGATCGTGGGCTGCAGGGACGTTCAGTCTCTCCAGCCTGTGGCTGGGCACCGAGGGGGCGGGGCACCTAGGGGGTGGGTCCCCGAGGGGGGCGGCTCTGTATCTCGGAGGCTAACGGCCGCGTCTGCACCGAGCTACCCAGACCTGCAGATGTGCATGCGCTGCCCCCTCGTCTGCACAAGGAAAATAGCCACGTTCTGTCTGGAGCTTCCTGCTCCCTCCTCGGTCTTCTCATGCCCTCCAGTTCTTGTAGTTATTTGTGGAAGCAGTTTAATGGCTGTTAGGGGCGAGCATCCAGGTGTAAAGACATGAGTCCTTATGAGATGTAAGTCGTTTGGCGGTAAAAATGTCTGGAATTTTAGAAATCCTGCATCTCGCTATTTGTCTCCTGTAAAATGACAGGTTTAGTCAACTCACATCTAGCTCCAGTCTGAATGACTGGAGACTTCCAGCTAGTCTTTTAGCTACTCCAGGCTCTCTACTCTGTGCCCCTATGGCTTTTAACGTAACCCACATCATAATGCTCAAGTTATCACTTGGAATAGGGAATTGTCGAAGTTTCTAGAAGTCGCTTTTCAAAAATAAATCTGAGAGAGCTGAGGATTTAGCTCGGTGGTTCTGGCACCTGCCTCAAAAGCACAAGGTCATGAGTTTGATATCCCATTCCAAAAAACTCCAAACAAGTCTGAAAAAGACGTGGAAAATGTCTTTTGTTTTTCTTCATTTTTCCAAAAATCAAATGCAATGATCTCAAAATCCAATTTGTTTTGGGTATTTTGCTAATTGAATTTTGTTTTGCTTTTTAAAGAACGACAGAGGACTGCTTTTAAATGTTAGAGTTTGTCAGACCTGAATTTCAACACCTTTGTAGGGATTGTGGCACACCTGCAGAATTCCAGAGCTTCCTACCCAGGCCACCGCCTAAGCTTTCTCCCCCTCTTGCCCCGTTTGGTCTCATTTGTGCCCTTTGAACTGGCTTTTTAAGTGAGTACGCACTTGCCGGGCTATAGGTAATTACAGTAGTGGGAGGAGCAGGGGAGGAGTTGTAGTCATGTGATTCTAGTAGGAGCTATGCGCTGTTATTATTTATGATAAGCGATGATTTTTAACCTAGCAGTAGCTCTCAAGCTCTACTTTGTTTTCATTGGAAGACAGCAACATGCATTCAGATGACCTGCAGGCATCTCTGCCTAGCTCTGTCGGGTCTCCCTCATCCCACCCACCTAAAGCAGACGCTTTGAATTCTTTCTCCTCACACATGTCAATTGCCCAGTGACTGACAGTTTTACATTTCTTTCTTTCCAAGTGCACCTTTCTCATTTTGTATATCACTATCTTTTCCTTGAACTGGAATTTGGAAATTTTGTTTCTGTAAAGGGCCAAGTAACAAATATTTCAGCCATCATCAGCCATAGCATCTTTGTTGAAACCGTTATAGCTTGGAAGCTACAAACCAATGGCCAATCCATTTATATTTCAATGAAATTTCATTTACAAAAGTAGAGAGTGAAGCACACTTGGTCTGAGGGCTATAGTCCTGAGCTAATTTCCCTGGCTAGTCCCTTATTAGCCACTCTCCTGTTTACCCTCCATCTTATTTCCTTTCTAAAGTAGGTCTGCTACGTGATCCTCTTTGAAGTTTTGGTTTACTTTACATTGTCTGTAGTTAAAGCCCTCAGTATTTAGTACATGACTCTTACAGTTTGTCCCACATACATTTCCAACTTCATCTATTGCCACCTTCTGAGAACACACAGCTGGACTGCTCTCCTTCTATTATGAGCTGGCTGCTTGGTCCTGACCTGGCTATATGCCACCTTCACAGAGCAGCTCAACTCATTCCTGCTTCACATAGCAAGCTTGGGATGTTCAATCTTGCAATAGTCCAAGATTGTAAATGCGATGCTGGGACCATAGCAAGTGGAACTAATTGTTTTCATTCTGCAGGCTTATGGGCTATGTTAATTTTAGATCTTATCATGTGTCTGTTCACCTTTTTTGGTTTTCAAAGAGCGGGAGACATTAATGTAGGTCTCCTTTGGTTTCAAGTGACCAAAAACTCAGCTTGTTTCAGGAGACAGACAGATACACACACAGAGAAGGATGTATTAATTGCCTGTTGGTAAAGGCTAGGTTACATTGGAGACAAGGGTTCAAACATGAGTAGGGCTGTGTATGAGAATATCTCATTCTCTTTCTCTTTCTCTCTCCCTCTCTGCATTCTTCCTCTCCCACCCACCCATCATCTCTTCATTTCTCATTCCTGAGTCTTCTGTATATTCTCCCAACTATATAACAGTTCTGCTTGGAAACATCTCAGGGAAAGTTTGTGATGAACTTAGCCGAGGTCATAGGCGCACACACTTGTCCTGCGTTAGCTTATGAACCACCATGACTGGATTGTTCTTATTACAGCACTACCCTGTAGTCAGGTAGGCTGGGTCTGTTAACCAATGCTGTGTTTTGTATTCAGGTGGGCTCGATCTGTCTACAAACCAGGAGGTAGGTTCTGTAGGTGGATAATACCTTATTTAAGGTACTTGTAGAAAATAGGATACTTGAAGGAATGCAAGAAGCCAAAAAACAGTTTCAGAGTTGGATTCTGAATTGGAAGGGGTTCAGATGCAACCTATGGACTGGACTTTTTCTCTGTCTTTCCAGTTGTCTCCACTGCCTGCTCAGGCTCCTTGAGCTCAGTCCATGAACCCAAAAGAGTTTATTTGATCCTGGTAATCACCATGATCTCAACTGGACAGTATGGAAAAATCACATGATAGCCTCTCAGAAGGAAGTATTTGGTATAATATTTTGAAGCTTGGTCTGTACCTTATATGTAGGAAACTAGAATATGATTGCAGACTTCTTAAAATCAGGTCGTCATCTTTGTGTTCTCAGAGCTTAGCATAGACATGTAATGCATGGTAGAATCTCATCATAAGTTCGTTTGGATTTGTTGCTGGATATTGAACCCAGGGCCTTGCCAATACTAAACATAAATTTAGACACTAAGCTACACTCAGGAAAATTTTTGCTTCAAATAGACACTGCTTGTTGCATAAAAATTGGAAATTATTGTAATTATTGCCCTAGTTACCACAGCAACTATTGGAAGACCCATGTTCCAAAAGCCAAAGGGTGTACTTGGGAAATAATCAAAGGGATAATTAAATGATGTGATATTGATGTTATCCATATCAAAGTGGTGAACATAAAGGATGCATCTGCAGACCATTCTTGCTGGGTAACAAGACTCTAATTTAACAGGTACCACGAAAAAGAGAATTAAGATAGCCCAAGCTTAACAAAACTGTTTACATGTCTGCAAGAGATGGCTAAACAAAGAGATACAAATGATACTGTAAATTTAAACTATCCTTGTCTTTTTAAAAGATAATGTTGTTTATATTGTTGATAATACAAGATGTACCAATGAATACAAAGCAAAATACTCTTCCTACCCCTCTCCTCCAGCCATCTGTTTATGAGTCAGTAAATATAATTTCTTTTCCGGAAACATTTCCAACATATTTTCTGCATGTTGTTGGGTCCATTTAAAAATGTGCATTACCTTTACAATCACTGTTCCTTATCTGCTCAGCTTATATGGTGGTTTTTAATTTTACCTGCTTTCTGAATCACTGCTTTTCTCATGCAGTCAGTGATCTTTGTAAAGAAAGGAGTAGTTTAGAACTTCTGTGCTTTTAGATTAATTAAAAGCCTTCACAGCTATGCAGTGTTCATTTCAGTCACTGAAAAGCCCTCTTGACATTTCCTTAAGCGATCATAACTTGTCCCGTAGAAACTCTCCCAGTTGGGCCAGGGAGCTAGCTCAGTGGTTCTGGCGCCTGTCTTGCAAGCACAAGCGCCTGGGTTCGATCCCTGGTAACCACATACAATACTGGGTGTGGAGACTCACGCCCAGCAGCAACCAGTACCACATACCACAGTGCCAGGCGTGGTGGCTCATGCCTGTAATCCCAGCATTTGGGAGGCAGAGGCAGGAGGATTGCTGTGATGTGAGTTTGAGGCTGAACTACAAAGCGAGACCCTGTCTCAAAAAAAAAAAAAAAGGAACTCTCCCAGCTTTCCCTTTAGATAAAAACAGCAGCTTAACTGTGTCCCTTCTCTATGCTAAACATGTTATCCAGATTATCTCCTTTGATCCTATGATAGTCCAAGGAAGTTAGTTCCATTGTGATCTTCATTTCTCAAATGAAAAAACTAAAAGTTCAAGAAGTTACATAACTTTCCCAAACTCACCTGAGAAGTAGCAGAACTGCCATGTTGAGTCCAGTCTCTTTTACCAAGAGCCTCAGATCTTGAGCATTACTCCACACCACCTCCTAAGGAATTCAATTTAGAAAAGAAATTAAGTGAGCATTTCCCAGGTAATGATAAATCTAGACTGAGCAGAGGCTGGGTCTTCATCAAGTGCTGGGTTTTCCTTTCACCAGGTAAAAAGGGAAAAAGAGTTATATGCACTGGTGATGGAGGAAGTGAGTCCTAGTGAAGCTATGTCATGCGCTTCCTATAAGACCCTAGGCCCCTGGACCTTTTCCTCAACCCAGAAACAAGGCAAAGATCCTGATTGGCCTAGGTTACTCCAAACAATGAAACATATTTTTAGAAACCAGCTCACCCTTATAAGAATGAATACTGTACAGTGGTCCTCTGATCTTGCTCCTTACTTTGTAGCATGCTGTTGCAAGGTAGCTAGTTATCCCACATTGGCACAGTAATAAACTTGTGCTTCACATTACTTTCATTTCTGATTTCTTCATTCGGAGGACCTGACTTCTCTGTTCTCTGGGGGGGGACCTTCAGCTATAAAGCAGTCTTGCTCTGCGTCCTCATTCTTCACTGGAGTGGAAGTGAGGGACCCAGAGATGCCCAGGGACACAGGAGTCAGACCTCTGGCGCCTCAGAGGCCACCTGCTTGACATAGTTATTGCATTTTTTGCCTTAGAGAATCAGTAAAATGTTTCATATATCCTAGAGTTTGGTTTCCCTCCTAAAGATGCCTTTCTTTTCTGAAAAACTTTAGCTTCTCTGTGAGGTCAGGGGGCTAGGACCTGGTAGGAAGTGCATGCTATCGAGGGGAATAAAATTAATAACATAATATCTTCATGATTAGGGTTCTCCAGAAAACAAAGCTTAAGGCAGAAATCTAGATCTAGAATCCAACTTAAATGAAACCAAAGAGTGTAACAGAATTGGAGGCTTACTCAGTACATCACTGTTCTTTATGAATGTTCCTATAAATGCAAGAAGCCAAAAAACAGTTTCAGAGTTGGATTCTGAATTGGAAGGGGTTCAGACGCAACCTATGGACTGGACTTTTTCTCTGTCTTTCCAGTTGTCTCCACTGCTTGCTCAGGCTCTTTGAGCTCAGTCCATGAACCCAAAAGAGTTTATTTGATCCTGATAATCACCATGATCTCAACTGGACAGTATGGAAAAATCACATGATAGCCTCTCAGAAGGAAGCATTTGGTATAATATTTTGAAGTTTGGTCTGTACCTTATATGTAGGAAACTAGAAGCTGATTCCAGACTTCTTAAAATCAGGTCGTCATCTTTGTGTTCTCAGAGCTTAGCATAGACATGTAATGCATGGTAGAATCTCATCATAAGTTTGTTTGGATTTGTTGCTGGATATTGAACCCAGGGCCTTGCCAATACTAAACATAAATTTAGACACTAAGCTACACTCAGGAAAATTTTTGCTTCAAATAGACACTGCTTGTTGCATAAAAATTGAAAATTATTGTAATTATTGCACTAGTTACCACAGCAACTATTGGAAAACCCATGTTTCAAAAGCCAAAGGGTGTACTTGGGAAATAATCAAAGGGATAATTAAATGATGTGATATTGATGTTAGCCATATCAAACTGGTGAACATAAAGGATGCATCTGCAGACCATTCTTGCTGGGTAACAAGACTCTAATTTAACAGGTACCATGAAAAAGAGAATTAAGATAGCCCAAGCTTAACAAAACTGTTTACATGTCTGCAAGAGATGGCTAAACAAAGAGATACAAATGATATTGTAAATTTTAAACTATCCTTGTCTTTTTAAAAGATAATTTTGTTTATACTGTTGATAATACAAGATGTACCAATGAATACAAAGCAAAATACTCTTCCTACCCCTCTCCTCCAGCCATCTGTTTATGAGTCAGTGAATATAATTTCTTTTCCGGAAACATTTCCAACATATTTTCTGCATGTTGTTGGCTCCATTTAAAAATGTGCATTACCTTTACAATCACTGTTCCTTATCTGCTCAGCTTATATGGTGGTTTTTAATTTTACCTGCTTTCTGAATCACTGCTTTTCTCATGCAGTCAGTGATCTTTGTAAAGAAATGAGTAGTTTAGAACGTCTGTGCTTTTAGATTAATTAAAAGCCTTCACAGCTATGCAGTGTTCATTTCAGTCACTGAAAAGCCCTCTTGACATTTCCTTAAGCGATCATAACTTGTCCCATAGAAACTCTCCCAGTTGGGCCGGGGAGCTAGCTCAGTGGTTCCGGCGCCTGTCTTGCAAGCACAAGGGCCTGGGTTCGATCCCTGGTAACCACATACAATACTGGGTGTGGAGACTCACGCCCAGCAGCAATCAGAACCACATACCACAGTGCCAGGCGTGGTGGCTCATGCCTGTAATCCCAGCATTTGGGAGGCAGAGGCAGGAGGATTGCTGTGATGTGAGTTTGAGGCTGAACTACAAAGCGAGACCCTGTCTCAAAAAAAAAAAAAAAAAAAAAAAGGAACTCTCCCAGCTTTCCCTTTAGATAAAAACAGCAGCTTAACTGTGTCCCTTCTCTATGCTAAACATGTTATCCAGATTATCTCCTTTGATCCTATGATAGTCCAAGGAAGTTAGTTCCATTGTGATCTTCATTTCTCAAATAAAAAACTAAAAGTTCAAGAAGTTACATAACTTTCCCAAACTCACCTGAGAAGTAGCAGAACTGCCATGTTGAGTCCAGTCTCTTTTACCAAGAGCCTCAGATCTTGAGCATTACTCCACACCACCTCCTAAGGAATTCAATTTAGAAAAGAAATTAAGTGAGCATTTCCCAGGTAATGATAAATCTAGACTGAGCAGAGGCTGGGTCTTCATCAAGTGCTGGGTTTTCCTTTCACCAGGTAAAAAGGGAAAAAGAGTTATATGCACTGGTGATGGAGGAAGTGAGTCCTAGTGAAGCTATGTCATGCACTTCCTATAAGACCCTAGGCCCCTGGACCTTTTCCTCAACCCAGAAACAAGGCAAAGATCCTGATTGGCCTAGGTTACTCCAAACAATGAAACATATTTTTAGAAACCAGCTCACCCTTATAAGAATGAATACTGTACAGTGGTCCTCTGATCTTGCTCCTTACTTTGTAGCATGCTGTTGCAAGGTAGCTAGTTATCCCACATTGGCACAGTAATAAACTTGTGCTTCATATTACTTTCATTTCTGATTTCTTCATTCGGAGGACCTGACTTCTCTGTTCTCTGGGGGGGGACCTTCAGCTCTGAAGTAGTCTTGCTCTGCGTCCTCATTCTTCACTGGAGTGGAAATGAGGGACCCAGAGATGCCCAGGGACACAGGAGTCAGACCTCTGGCGCCTCAGAGGCCACCTGCTTGACATAGTTATTGCATTTTTTGCCTTAGAGAATCAGTAAAATGTTTCATATATCCTAGAGTTTGGTTTCCCTCCTAAAGATGCCTTTCTTTTCTGAAAAACTTTAGCTTCTCTGTGAGGTCAGGGGGCTAGGACCTGGTAGGAAGTGCATGCTATCGAGGGGAATAAAATTAATAACATAATATCTTCATGATTAGGATTCTCCAGAAAACAAAGCCTAAGGCAGAAATCTAGATCTAGAATCCAACTTATATGAAACCAAAGAGTGTAACAGAATTGGAGGCTTACTCAGTACATCACTGTTCTTTAATGGAAAATCACACCTGCAGCCCTATTTACCTGAACTCCGATGAGGGATGGGAAGAAAGAAAAGGGTTAATTTTTGTAAACCCAATTTCATTCCAATTTACATTTGGAAGACATTTTATAATTAAGATTAAATTAATACCAGTAATTACAGGGACAAAATACTTTATATGCTTAGCAGCCTGACAAATTTCTATTTCATTTCCATTTTAAGTTTGTATGGTTATTTAGAGACTTATGAAATAAATATTTGGGATTTTGCAGGAATTATCTCATCAAGTTAGATTCTATAAAGGAAAGAGTATGTAAACTATTTTTTACAATAGTGTGGGTCTATTTTATCATCAATTTATATGGTTTAAAGTAATTGCCTTTTAGCCTAGGTAATAGAAATGTTCATATAGAGGCTCTTATATTATGCACTTCAAATAACTCAAACTAAAATAATTATGCTATTTTATTGCTGTTTCTATTTTAGGCACCATAACTAGACCTCATGACAGATTGTTAATGTTTGATCCAAAAGGTAAATGATTTATCATTTAGAATGCATTGAGCATGGTTTTTGCTTTTTTGTTTTTTGAGACAGGGTCTCGCTTTGTAGCTCAGGCTGGCCCTGAGCTCACTAGGTAGCCCAGGCAAGCCTCGAACTCACAGCAATCCTCTTGCCTCTGCCACCCGAGTGCTGGGATTACAGGCGCGAGCCACCATGCCCGGCACTGTGGTTTGTGGTACTGATTGCTGGCGGGTGTGAGTCTCCTCACCTGGCATTGTTGTGTGTGGTCACCAGGGATGGAACTAGGAACCTTGTGCTCACAAGGCAGGCGGTGCAACCACTGAGCTAACTCCCTGGCCCTGAGCATGGTTTTGTCTTGAATACTAATTAAGAAGAATTTGGAATGGTTGAGTGTGATGGTATAATTTAAAAATTAAATCTTCTATTACATTACATTACTTTCAAAAAATTCCAACTGTTTACTGATAGAAATTTATGTTGGGAATACCATTTTTGAAAAAATAGTCAAGATTTTTTTTTCTGTCTTTCAGAAAACATGACGATGCAACCAAAGGAAGCAAGGTCACAGTAAGACGATGTCTTTGGTTGCTCAGCTGATCTGTCACGTGATTTTTAAGCAATTAGATCTAGAGCAACCATTTGTCACCTATTAAATTTGAAAAGCCAGAAATGTACTTTAGTTTTTGCTCCTGCCAAAGCAATTGTTATTTCAGTCAAAGCAAAATTGTAACAAGTAGAAGGATATTTAAAATGAAAAATGAATTCTTATACATTTAGAGGTATAAACATTATTTACTTGTACTTGTCAGTGCTTAAACATTATATAGTTTCGATTTTACTTGTCTCATTTCTATTGTTCATTCCTATTTCCCACTGATATTTATTTTTTTTCAGAATGTCTTTAAGTCAATATTTACTTTAAGTAGACTATTTACTATAACATGAATCATTTCTACTAAAGAAATAATCTCAATTGATACTAAACAATTTTTGATGCAATTTCAATTTATAGGTGTATATGAAGTACCAGTTCTATTGAAAGCACTGATTCTAAGAATTCATTAAACTCCCTTCCTGATATTATCATCTCTTAACTTTGGGAAAAAAATCTATTATTTATTCTGTGAAAAATTAGTTTGAAAGTGGGTCATGAATTCCTAGGGGTTACTGACAAATTAAAAGATTTCTTCTATTTAAATTCATATTATTAGGACTGGGAGTATAAGGCTTAGGGACTAGAGATGTAGTTCAATGATAGAGCACTTGCCTAACATGTGCAAAGTCCGGGGTTCAATCCCCAGCTCTTTAATACAAAGGAAATTTATACTGTTTTGGTTTGTTCTGAAGATTGTTGGCTAGGGAAAATTTTTCTTTATGCAACATTTCAAAATTTTATACTGTTGTCCACTTTGGCTTTTGTTACAAGTTGTATCCATTTTAAATTATGATGTGTATTTTTATATCAAAGGAATGTATAACAGATCAATGACAGATCTGTGTTTATTTCAATTTAAAGTTACAACTAACCAGGAAAAAATCCCTGTTACATATACTAATCTAAACACAGTGATATGTATACTCTTACACAGTTTAAAACATTTTCAAATTTAAAAATCTAAAAAAAGTTCTTTGAGGGAAATACGAGATATAATTTTCAATAACAATAGAAATTAATAGATCACTGGTGAAAAAAAAACTACCATTGTGTCTATGAGCCCAGTGTTCCTAGACTATGATAAGCAATTGTGAAACCAGCAGGTATAATCCCCACCCTCAGGTAGATAGAGCCCAGGGAGAAATTATATGCAACCTGGGCAAAAGTAGAAAAGCAGAGGGGCTGTTTGTCCTCTAGATCTTAGTAATTATTGCATTTGACCATTAAACTACTTTTTATAAAGAAAAATGATCATGTCCCCTTGAACTGATGTGCGGAGCAAAGCAAGGGTGCTTACTGCAGCCTGTGAGCGTCACAGGTGTGCGATTTTGCCACCACGGAAGCCTGAGCTGGAGTGAGAGTTGAATAGGGCCGTCTCTGAAAACACCCATCAGGAGGGCGTGATGGTGCACTCCGGACACCCCAGCCCTGAAGGAGACTCGGGGAGCAGGATGGTAAATTCATGTCCCACCTGAGCAACTTAGCAAGAACTCCGAGGAACCTTGGCCTGGAGAAGAGAGTCGCTGATCCGCAAAGCTGAGGCATTTTCCAGGGTCGTTTCTCTTCTGCCTTCCAGCCCAGTGCTGGCTCCATTGTCTGACTAGCAAATCGGATTTGTCGAAAGGTCCTCCCTAGATTCCACGGAGGGAAATAAGTTTTCTGTCTTTCTTGGCCTTAATCATCTGCTTCTTCACTCCAGGCCCAGACACAGAGAAAAATAACTAAAGCAAATCTACAATACCCAACTCTGACTAAATTTGAAAAGGCTGTATCTATAGTTTTTTGGTATATAATCATACATTCTATCACCTTTTCTAAAGTGAATAAGTTTTTTTTATTCTCACTTTTTGTGTATTTTAAGTAAATGCCTCTTTGGACACAGACCAAGACTGGCAAGCAAACTTTACTCTTCATCAACACAAGTCTCTCTCAGTGTAGCTAAGACATTCTCAGAAAAGTAAGTTTGATTAATTTTGCCTTGGAGCCCATTTTTGAACAATATAAATCAATTTATGATAATGCTTAAAATATAAACCTGCTGAAAAAACAATAGAAATTTGGGGACATTTTCCAAAGTGCCTAGTATTCTTCACACACGAAGGAAAACTTAGAATATCTATCTTCCAACATAAAGATGTTTCAGTAGGATATCTAATTTGACCAACTCTGTAGCTGTAATAAGTACTAAATAAATACCTTTGATTTCTAAGAATAAGACTATATTAAGTAAAAATTTGAATCTTCCCTTGGTTGTAACTGTGTTAAGTTGATGAAAATTGATCTTTTAGAGAATATTAATAATCTATTTTAAATAGTTAGAGACTACTGTCACACATTATTATTACTTTTCCAAATGGAAGTCAGTGGCTAAACTCAGTTTTAGTTTAGTCTAATTTTAGTTGCAGAGACTAAAAATCTTATTTTTTGAGATGGTGTATGAGAAAGATTGTAGAGCAAAAATGAAGCTTATGTTTTATCATTAAAATTATGTTGTGGACAGTTCTCAGGCAGATGTGCGTATTTGTTTGATTTAGCATAATCATGACGTCCAAGTAGTAACCTTCCATTTATAACATCCAAAACTATATTGGGTATATTTGCTTTTTGTGTGGCTGAGACAGGATACCTAACATCTACAGTCGTTCTAGTTCATGACTAGAATGGAGTCTGGCTAAAGGGAGTTGGAGAGCAAAGCTGCGGAGTTCATGGCGGCTGGAAGCAGAGCAGGAGAGGAGGGCCAGAGCAGAAGGAGCGGGCAAGGGAACAGATAGAGACCCCAAGTTCAGGCCTCCCTGACTCCCCCAGGCACACCTAGAAGTGTGCTCCACCAATTCCCAGAGCAGATCCCGATGCCAGCCAGATGAAACTGTATCATAACCATCAAATTAGGTAATTTCCCTTACCTAAGTACCATATTTTGTCGATTCTTAGATGTACATATTTTGTCATATTTTAACATCTCTGAAATCCCTGTCCTTGTACACATATTTGGTTGGGAATATTTTTCTTGGTGACACATAAAATAATGGTAAGTCCTATGATAAATATGTGGTATCTTAGATTCAATGAAACATTGTAATTTAGGAAAGAAAAGAGGCATCAAAAATATTTTGTTTGGGCCAGCCTGAACCACAAAGCGAGACCCTGTCTCAAAAAACCTAAAAAAAAAAAATTTTGTTTAGATTTGCTATTAGAGCTTATAAATTCTAGTAATCACTTGGATGGTGATCGGTGGCATGCCAGGAATCTCACTATAGCAGAAATTAACTATTACAGTGAGTTCTTAACTTCTTCTATGTAGAGTTACTTTTTGGATGCTTTCTCACACAGTTAGAAAAATCAAAGGAATAGAGGCAATATGAACAAAGGCTTTTGATTTAGCTGAGAATACCAAAGAAGTAAAAGTTCCATTTCCTCCAATAGCAAGGAACATGACAGAGTCAATTTATTTGCTGTTTTGGAACCCAAGAGCAGTACCTTAACTGTTAATATCCTTGATTCAAATATCAACAGGGAAAAAAACAGAAGAATTGTAATTTTGGAGAAAAAAATAATACTTTACATTTTTTTTATATCTGTGCATGCACATAAGCTAAAATTCTTCAAAACTTTGCAAAGGAGACATATTAAAAGATTGTTATGACCTCAACAAAGAAACTGGGGGTTATTTTTCACAAATATAGATACCTGCCTCTAGGAACAGATTGTATCATATGAGAATCCCTTGTCTCAATGTGTTTGTTAGCTTTAGGCATAAAAACTAAAAGAGAAAGTTAGTGTATTTTTAGTCTAGCTCCCTAATGAAAAGGCTATTTTATATTATGACTAAGGGTTCATATTATTGTTGGATTTTCTATAAGTCTAAAATTTAGCAACAGCAAGAATCTATTTACAAACTTTAGAAAACCAAAAATCTCAAGACTAATTTATTTTTTTAGTCAGGGTCTTGATTTTGTAGCTCAGTCTGACCCTGAGCTCACTAAGTAGCTGAGGCCAGCCTCGAACTCACAGCAATCCTCCTAATTTGGCTATATAGATTTACTCGCAGTATATTATATTAGGTAGAGTATGTTTTCATGAGCCCATATATACTATTAACCAGAAATATAACCTAGGAAGCATTTATTCACTATTTACTTTAACATTTAGGAAGGAAATCTCTTCAAACAAGATTGAAAATAAGGTCTCTTTAAGCAATACAGAAAAGAGAGTGCCTTCAAAGAATATTAAAAAGAAAAATACCTTAAATCTACAGTCTGATGTATGGTCGCCTTACTTCATGAAAGAAAGTACAGGTAAAACCATTTGTTTTACTGAATGAATCACAACTTTGAATTAAACCCCCACCCACGACCTCTGGGAATTGAGAACACTATTGGTCTGAGACAGGTCATGGGAATTAGAAATCTGTCACACTCAAGTATGGACTGATTCTGATATGCAGCCAGTAATTGGGTGTAGGGGTGTATATTATGTGAGATTATAACTATAGGGTAGGAGGCCCTCAAACCAATTAAATGCCTATGAAAGTGTTCGCAGGTTCTAGTCACTTAACAATGGTCCTGAGCCAGAGTCCAACCACTAATTTAGAAACTGTGGATACAATAATTAGTAAAACAGGCAAAGTCTTTATCCTTTACAAAGTTCATATTTTGGTGGGAGAGGGCCAGCCAGCTACTAACAAGAAATAACATGATTACCTATCAGCTGATGAATGGATCAAGAAAACAGGGTACAGCAGCCATAATAAATGAATGAAATCTTATCATTTGGAACAACCTGGACCGAGGTGGAAATCTTTGTATTAAGGGAAGTAACCCAAGCTCAGAAAGATACAGCGAATCTCACTGACAGGTAGAATATGGAAAAGTTGATCCCATGGCAGGAGAGAGCAGAACGATGGCTACCAGAGGCTGGTGGGAGAGCAGGAAAGAAGGGCTGGGAAAGTTTGATCAGTGGATAGTAGGTGATACATAGGAGTATAGGCGGTCCTGGGGTGTGCTACAGATAATGATGATGCACTAATAGTTCAGTACACATCTTGCTGAAGCAAGAACAATGTTTCAAAAATCTAGAAGAAGGGAATTCCAGTGTTTTCACCATAAGGAAATGATAAATGTTTAACCTTAAACCTTCTACAATCTGTACCTGTATCAGCATCACATTGTTCTCTATACATTTGTGCAATGTTTATATGGCAATTTAAAATAAACTTTCATAAGAGAAACACACCAAGGAAAGGTAAACACACCAGGAAAGATAATCCCAAGTTTCCATAGATGCCACAGTCAAATGGTGTCATGGGAAAGGACTAGTCCAGATTTAAGAATCAAGAAACCTCTCTGTGACTCCAGGTGTTTATGATTGAATGGGACAGTTCCTGTGACATCACAGATGCTTCAGTTTCTTATTGTGACCTCCCCTGATGACATCAGTGTGCTGAGTCAGGCACGGACTGGTGCACACTGGAAGGGGCTGTGAGCGATGGACACTATAAATGAGACAGAAGCAGGTAGACAGATGGTTTGGATGGCTCAGCTGTGACAGCCTTGGAAGGTTTCATGTCCCTTTGCAGGTCACACTCATGCCTTAGCGTCAGAGGTCTTATTTTGTCTGTGTTTTCCTAACCTTGTCTTCTTGGAGTTCTCCTGGGTTTTCTTACTTTCTTCAAACATTAGTGCCTTTGCACTGTTTAGAATAGCTTGCACTCATGCTTCCACAAAACAGGGCATCTTACACGACTTCCCAGGTGCTCGAACACTCACAGGAGAGAGATGTGCAGACACAAATTCAAACTCTGAAAACTGCATGGAGACAAAAGATCCAGCAGTCTCATAAGTGTTTCCCAAGGAGATGATTTTAGGAGACAAAGAGTAAACATATAAAAATACTTTATAGTTGCATATTTATTTTAATCTGTATTTTAAAATAATTATAGAATATAGTTAAGAATATGGACTGTGGGACATACAACTCCTGAAATGTACTACTTAAGTACCTGTGTGAAAATGAGCATGTATCTCTCTATATTCTAATTTTTCATTGTAAGTAGAAATAAAACTAGTACAGTTTCACTGGAGTCACTGGAAAAATTGAGTGTTCAGAGGAATGACACTGATCATTTTGATGGTTTTTAAAAATTAATATGTATGTTAGATTCATGGATGCTAACAGGATCCAGCCAAATGTAACTTTGAGTTTTTCATTGTTTATTAATTAAATTTTGTGCATTCTGTTTTAGGTGAAGGAGGCATAGACACAGGCACTGCAAAGCAGAAGAAAATTGATGACTATTCCCTTCAGGATATTGATAAACTGTCAAAATTAATGCATAATAATGGTGAAGATGATACCAATGATGAAGACGGTGCCCCTAAAAAGGATACTCGTGCCCCATTAGAGTTAATGGCAGAAGTGAGTTTTTTTTGATAGATCCTAATTTAAGAAACTTTAAAATGTTGAAATGACTAGATAATATTAAGCTGATTAAACAATTAGCCTGTTAATTAATTAAAGATTTTTAAAAAGTAGTAAAATGATCCTTCCCCAGGAAGGCTACTCATCTGTCTGACTACTGCTACCAAGTTAGATCAGAAAGCAATTCTGGAACTGGAAGGTAACATTCTAGTGAGGCACAAGCAGGAGCAAGAAAAGTTTGGGCATAAACTCTTTAGAGACTGCTGTATGCAGTGTGTTCTGCATCGCGGGCACCATGCTGGTCGCTGGGAATGCAGCAATAAATCAAAAACCAGTTTTGCTCTTGAGAACAGCACATAGAGAAACAACTACAATAAAACGAAGTGCATGTTAGTAAAAATGCTTGTGAAGTTCTCTGGAAAGAGAGGGATGTAAGAGATTTAGAAAAGCAGAAGGAAAGAAGGAGAAAGATTTTTAGATAAAGACACGAATACTGTGGAATCTTATGAACTTGAAGACAAGAGTACAGTCAGTCAACTGCCAACCAACGTTTCAAAACTCTAAGCACTCACTGCATATTTTGCTCATCACATTCTCTGACTGTGATCAACAAAGCTAAGCATCAATAGCAAAAGAACATAACAAATGAAAAACTACTTAAAAAGAAAAGATGTTCTTCTACATTACACTTGAATTAAAAAGAAAAAACTAAGGGCCAGGGAGTTAGCTCAGTGGTTCTGGCGCCTGTCTTGTAAGCACAAGGGCCCAGGTTCGATCCCCGGTAACCACATACAATACTGGGTGTGGAGACTCACCCCAGCAGCAACCAGTACCACATACCACAGTGCCGGGCGTGGTGGCTCACGCCTGTAATCCCAGCACTTGGGAGGCAGAGGCAGGAGGATTGCTGTGAGTTGGAGGCTGAGCTCAGGGCCAGCCTGAACTACAAAGCGAGACCCTGTCTCAAAAAAAATAAAAATAAAAATAAAAATAAATTTAAAAAATAAATAAAACTTAAGGGACAAATTGAGAAAAGTGGTAGAGTGTAATGGTACCTGATTATCACACATCTGGAAATGTGTAAGAAATATCTTTATATTGGATGATGCCACTGTCTTTTGCAGAATAAAACTTTAATGCCTGCATGTGGCTCAGAATATGCCAAACACAAACAAGAACCACCCTCAAAGTAAAGGGCTTTTTGTGTTTTTGAAATCAGTCTAACTACCTTATAATATAAGATTAGTAAATTTTCCTAAGTAAAGATTATAAAAGGATAGGGGCCGGGGAGTTAGATCAGTGGTTCCGGTGCCTGTCTTGCAAGTGCAAGGGCCCGGGTTCGATTCCCCGGTAACCACATAACAATACTGGGTGTGGAGACTCACGCCCAGCAGCAACCAGTACCACATACCACAGTGCCGGGCGTGGTGGTTCACGCCTGTAATCCCAGCACTCGGGAGGAAGAGGCAGGAGGATTGCTGTGATGTGAGTTTGAGGCTGAGCTCAGGGCCAGCCTGAACCACAAAGCGAGACCCTGTCTCAAAAAACCTAAAAAAAAAAAGATTATAAAAGGATATTTAATGGCAGGGTCAGGTATGAGCTCAATGATAGTGTGTATGCATGCTTAGCATCCTTAGGATTGGTTCAATCCCTAGCATCCTTTCCTCAAATAAAAGAATAGTTAATGGCACAGAGAGAGATTGATCACAACATGTAATATATTTATTTAAAAAGTAACAAGCAATCCTAATTTTGTAAACATAAATGTGTTCATTTATAAGAAAAAAGATTACATTAAAATGTTGAACTTCTCTAGATGGTAGAAATATAGGTGCTTTAATTTTGGTCATTTTTAGTCTTTAAATTTCATATGTTAAAATACATATTGGTTTTGCCTGGTGTGGTGACTCACGCCTGTAGTCCCAGCACTCAGGAGACAAAGGCAGGGGGATTGCCATGAGTTTGAGACTCATGTTTACAGTAGTCAGTTCTAACTTAACAAACATGTGTTTACTCCATAAAGGTCTGAGAGCCGCTGTTCCTGAGCTATATAGTAAGTTCAGGGCCGGCCTAAACTACTAAGTGAGACTTTGTCTCAAAGAAAGAGAAAAGTTAAAGAAAAATATGATAAAAAGTATAAACAAAAGTAGATGATATAAAAAACTATAGGGGTGCAATACTGAAAAAATTGAATGTACAATTACTTTTTCAACTCAATACTGTCACATTATTATGGACTAATTTCATGGATGAAACTTAAGTGTAAGGCAAAGGGATGTTAAAGTAGCCATGTTATCACTACCTGTGCCAGTCAAATCAACCAACACATTCTCTAGCTGTCCAGCAGTACATGTGGAGTGTGGCTGCAGCAAAGCAGCGGTGTTGGACCTACCCCAAGTGCACTGCCATAAGAGGCCCCTTGACTGACTAGTTGAGTAGAGACTCACTTCTGGAAAAACATGTTTAAATGTCAAAGCAAAATACAAGGGCTGATCAAAAGCTAGTGTGCACTTCAATTATAAAAATGGATTACGGTAATGACACATTGCCACCAGTCCCCCTCAAACACTTCCCTTACTTCAAACACATTTATCCCAAGATTCTCACCACTTTGTGAAGCATTTAGGGAAGCCCTCTTCCGCGATGACTTTACAAGATGTGACAAAAAGTACAGTGGACGCTGCTGTCAAGTACCATCCAATGGAAAGGCGGCTCATAAAAATATTTCAGTGTCTTCACCCATTTAGTGATGAGATCTGTCACTGTGTGATGTTTGGGTCTTCTCCAAAGGGACAATGACCATGACCATGAAAGGCACATGTTTGGAACCGGTTAAAGTCGGTACCACACACTGTAGCCAATGATACTCACGAAACAGGGCTCCAGACCTGCTTCAGAAAGTGGCAAGAAAAAATGGATAAGCGAGTTTGAAACAAGAGAAAGGAGGGGATATTTTGAAGGGAATAATGGTAATGTGTCTTTTACTATAATACAGTTTTATAAAAATGTAAGCATCACTGTGTTTTTCAATCATACCGCATAATGAATCCTTAATGGAATGTTTTCTAGAAAGTTTATAACTGACACTTGAATTCTGTCTCAAAAAAAGTTACCTGAAAAATTTTATGTTTCTAGTTCCTCAGAGCTGAAATGAGCCGAGACTACCACCTGGCAAAAAAATTATGTCAGATGAGTAAGTACCAAATATTTTCACCTTCTCCAACCCTTGCTTTGTTTTGAAAAATACACTGTATTATATGTGAGGTGGTTTGATTGTCCTAAACACAGTGAATTCCCTTTGATTGTCTCAGTGATTCCTTGATAGTAAATTAATACATGGACTGATTTAGATGTCTAGAATGTTTTTAATGAAATAAGTCAATGTAAATTACAATAGACTAGTTACCACCAGAACCCTTCCCCTCACACTAACAGCTCAGTAAATTCATGCTTTCAGCCCCCCAAAAAAGGGTCAGGTGGTACAGTATCAGTTCTAACTTAACAGTCATGTGTTTACTTCATAAAGGCCTGAGAGCCGCTGTTCCAGGCACTGCAGTTGACACAGGACATAGAGCAGTCAAGACACACAAGCATCCCGCATGTATGTCTAAGTGTCACCCACAGAATACATTGATAGCTAAGTGATGTGTCATGAATGATAGGGGCTATGGAGAAAAGTAAAAGTACAGCAGAAGGAACAGAGAAGATACTGGGGAAGAAAGGCAAGAACTGTCAGGTCTTCAATGGATGATTTGACAAAGTGGAGGAAAATGGCCGCTGGACCACGGAGGAAAAGTGTGGCAAGCAGGGTGGACTGTGCGTGAGCAGGTATGTGCAGCCAGCGTGGCTGGAGCTGAGGAACACACAAAAGTGTGCTGGGAGCAGAGGTCACATGGGCTGTGGTCAGGGGTTGTGCACACTTCAGAGGATTTTCTGAGTAGCTTTTGAGTAGCAAAAGATAAGTGTGCCTCATCTTTTTTCCTATTCTTTATTCTTAGGGGTTTGATTGATCCAAAATAGTTATGGTTTTCTTTAAACTATTAGGTAGGTTCACAGGGTTTCTTCTATCTGTGGGTTAGTATTTTCATAATAGCTTTGAAATTTTCTTGTCTGTTCTTTACCTTTTTCAAATAACATTTCTGCTTCCATCTCTGTCTCTGCCCCACCTTCCTGGATTGCCAAGTACACATAAATTAAACTTCCCTATGGCATCCCATGAGGGATATATGTATTATTTTACTTCTGTCTTTTAAAATTGTTTTATATTTCTGTGTATCCACTTCGGTATTTGCTATTGACCTATTGTATTTACTCATCCCCTACTGTCTACATTTCTCTGTCAAAATTATCAGTGAGTTTATTAAGTCACAGATTATGGCTTCTATTTCATGATTTAGAAAGATCCCAGCTCTCCTTTAACAGCCACTACCTTTTCAAATATTTCACCCATCTTTTCCTCTAATATATATTCCTTGTAGTGGTTTTAAAAGAGGAAGTGACAGCTCTCTAATTAACCTTATCGACAGTCTGACAAAATCATGACTAATGTTGACCTAACATCTGTGCTGAAGTCCTTTAAGGAAACACAGCACAAGGTATCGTGGGGGTCTGCATGCTGAAGGCACACTTTGTTCTATGGCAGATTTTTTAAAAATGTGTTTCTACTTTATATCTGAAATGAGTATTTTGTCCTTCTTCATCTGTCCAAGCATTTTTGGCCTTTTCAGCCATCAAATCAACTATGTTTGTGAGAACTATTTTTGGTAGTCCACAAACACAGAATTTCCAAAAAGAATTCCTAGAGAAATACTCAGTCCTCCTCTTTGCAAGGAAAGTGACCCAGAAAAGGGTAAGCAGCTGGCCTGGCTCTACACAGTGAGAGTGAACAGGCCAGCACCTGGCCCCCAGACCTGTCCCCTCTCACTGGAGGTGACTGGTCCTGCACCCCTTGCTCCCAGTTCCGTGCATTTTTATGGAGTCTTAGTTGCAGAATATTTCATTTCATTTTAAAAAGCCTCTTGAAGAAGCTTGTGAAATATATGCACCTGTAATGCCACATCTGTCAGTCAGCTTGGGCTGTTATTCGTGCAGCAAGCTACACAAACAGAAGGTGCTCAGTACAGTGCATATTGGCCTGACCAGGACTAGGGGACATACAGTAAATAAAGGGTCGACAAGAATGAAAACTTCAAACTGATCTATCGTCAGAGGGTTAACCCCCTTTAAAAACATCCTGCCTCTCTCTTCCCCCTCTCTCTCTTCTGCTGTCTTTTATTCTCTCCTTCAGATATATTGAACACCTACTCTGCCCTCGACATTATTCTAGAAGCTGGAGAGAAGGTAGGAAAGAAGGCCCACATTCTGAACCCTGTTGGGGACCAACTTGAAACATTATTCAGTTCTTACCTACTGATTCACTGATGTACCAGGTCATGCTTTTCAATGTCCAGGAGTTTAGATTCCAGGAAAAGGGGCCATAGAAGTCCCCAGACAGACACTGGCATCCAGGGTTTCACTGGCAAGGAGCAGTGCTTCCAAGAGGGAGAGAGGCCTGATTGGATTGTGGGAAGAAAGGCTCCAAGATGGGGGATGGGTGGGGAGGGGTATCTCCCTCAGAGGCCAAGGTCCTGTGGTGCCAGCAAGGCCGGGGAAGGATGGAGAGTTCTTAGGAGAAAAAGCACTAGTTCTTTGCTGTTCATAAAAACACAAATTTGAGGTCTACCCCAAACCCCTCTCAAAATTTAGAGCCACATACAAAATGAATTTTTGTTCTCTAGCAAGAACCACAAACATTTATATATAAACATTATGGGGTCAGTGCCATTGCATTTGCGCCAGGGTTAGAGTCCACCGGCCTCCAGGTCCATGCTGGAAGAGCGCCCAGGGACTGAGTATAACAGCGGGCAGCACTGTGGAGGAGGCAGTCAGCGCCATTGCAGTTACACTGGGTCCGAGCCTGCTGGCTTCCCGGCTCATGCCGGAGGAGTGCCTAGGGACTGAGTATAACAGTGGGCAGAGCCAGGGAAGCAGAAGCCAGTGCCATCGCAGTCAAGCAAGGCCAGAGCCTGCCTTTCTCCATGTCAACTGCACAAGCATATCCAGGGACTCTGTATGGGTGAGTAGGTGGGTCTGTTGGAACATCAGCCAGTACTATTGCAGCTGCACAGGGGCCACAGCCTACTGGCCTACAGGCCAAATGCACAACCGAGCCCAGAGACTCTGTATTGATGAGTAGGCAGGCCTATTGCAACCTCAGGCAACACCATTGTAGCAATGCGGGAGCCAGAGCCTTCTTGCTTCTAAGCAGCCGGGAGAAGGTGTTCTGACTGTATTGTTTGAGTGCCTCATATGGTGTGCCAGAACTAGGGGTTTTTCTTTAGGTTCCAATACAGACTGTAAAGAACAACCCAGGAAATATTGATATTTAAGGGTCCTAAATATTAGGAGGAAAGAGACTTGCAACAAACACCGCCAGAAAACAGGGTGGATACAAAGCCAAAAACAACAGCAATGACAAAAACTCGGAGATGAGGAAACACTCAAAGTCTCGGATACAAAGATACTCACCTCAAGGTAACACAGGGAAAGGGAAATAGAGAAGATTGAAGGCCAGTCTCCAGGGTCCTCAGAAATGGTAACCAAAGCAGATCTAGTAAAATGGAAATCAGAACTGATCTCTGAGTTGAAAGCAAAGATACTGGACACAGTCAACACTATGATTAATAAAGCTAAAGAGGAAATCATTGAATTGATAGAATCCAAGATAGTAAAAGCAATGGAACCTTTTAAATACCTACAAGCAGAGGTCAGGAAATGAAGAAAGAAAGTGAAAGTTTACACAATAGAATGAATATGGCAGAAGACTGAATTTCAGACCTAGAAGACAGGATCTCAGCCAATGAACAGGAAAGGCATAATCTATGGAAAAAAGCAAGGAATAATAAAAAACCAATCCAACAGCTCCTAGATGATTCAAAGAAGAATAACATAAGATTGATTGGAGTCACTGAGGAAGCAGGAGACAATTCTAAAGACATTAAAAAATATTCACAGACATAATGGCAGAAAACTTCACAGGAAAAGGAAAAGAATTGGACATACAAATATATGAAGCATACAGAACTCAACACATCCATGACATGAAAAAATCTACACCTAGGCATATAATTATAAAAGTTCCAGATATCAAAAAAAAAAAAAAAGAATGAAATAGTGAAAGCAGCCAGAGAAAAGAAAACAATCACATACCAAGGGAAGCCCATCAGGATCACAGCAGACTTTTTAACTCAAACACTCAATGCAATAAGAGCCTGGAGTGAAGTATTTCAAGCCCTAAAAGAGAACAACTTCTAACCCAGACTGATGTATCCTGCAAAACTATCCTTCAAAATTGGTGGGGAAATAAGATACTTCCATGACAAAGAACACCTGAAAAACTTCACAAATACAAAACCTGCACTCCAAAACATTCTAAAGAATATCTTGGAGAAAAGTAAGGAAAGTTACAAATCCACGAGACCTAACTGAGTCAACCCATAGGGCCAAAAAAGAAACTGATGGGAAAGGAGCAAAATTAAAATAACAGAGGCAAGAATAGGAAAACATAGCAGCACTAAATTTATCTATATCAATCATAACCATTAATGTCAATGGACTCAATGTGCCAGTTAAGAGATACAGACTGGCAGAATGGATCAAGAAGCAAGAACCTACAATCTGCTGCATACAAGAAACACACCTAATTCATAAAGAAACCCATGGACTGAAAGTAAAGGGATGAAAACAATACTTCATGCAACAGGAAAAAGCAAGAAAGCAGGAGTGGCAGTCTTATTTGCAGACAGAATAGACTTTCAGCCAAAACTGATAGAGATAAAGATGGACACTTTCTTTTAGTAAAGGGAAAAATCGAAGAGAAAGAAATAATAATCTTAAATATCTATGCACTGAATTCTGATGTACCTAACTATAAAACAATTAATTGACATGAAAAAACAGATAAACTCCAATACAATAATAGTAGGGGACCTCAATACTCCACTGTCACAGACAGATCGACTGGACAAAAAGTCGATAAAGAAATACTTAAGCTAAACCAGACTCTTCAGCAAATGGACTTAATAGATGCCTACAGAGTATTTCACCCCACAAAGTCAGAATTTACATTCTTCTCAGCTGCTCATGGATCATTCTACAAAATAGACCATGTGCTGGTTCATAGAACAGGTTTAAGTAAGTGCAAAGGAATTGAAGTTATCCCTTGTATTCTGTTGGACCATAGTGCCCTGAAATTGGAGCTGAATAGCAAAAGAAATCCCAGGATCCTCACCAACACATGGAAACTGAACAACACTCTGCTAACCAACCAATGCATCACAGAAAAAATTAGAAAAGAAATTGAACAGTTCTTACAACTAAACGATAACCCCAATGCAACATATAGACATTGATGTGACACAATGAAAGCAGTTCTATGAGGAAAATTCATAGCAGTTGAAGGCCTACATCCAGAAAACAGAGAAAGCTCAAATAAACAATTTAATGCTGAACCTCAAGCAACTAGAAAGAGAAGAGCAAGACAAACCCAAAGCTCACACTAGGCAAGAAATTAAAAGGATCAGGGAAGAAATTAATGCAATAGAAACTAAGAGAACAGTAGAAAAAAACCAATGAATCGAAGTGTTGGTTCTTTGAGAGAATAAACAAAATTGATAGACCCTTAGCCAACCTTATCAAACAAAGGAAGGAAAAGGCTCCTATTTATGCTATTAGGAATGAGAACGGAGAAATTACTACCGACCCATAGGAAGTCCAGAAGATAATAAACACCTATTTTGGAAATTTATACTTTAATAAAATGGAAAATCTAGAAGAAATGATTAGATTTCTAGACACATATGAACTCCCAAAGCTGAATAGAGAAGATATAGAAATGTTAAATACCCCAATATCAATCTGTGAAATTGAAAATGTAATTAAAAACTTGCCAACAAAGAAAAGCCCTGGACCTGATGGTTTTACTGCTGAATTCTATAAAACTTTTAAACAAGAGTTACTGCCTCTACTTCTTAAACTCTTTAATGAAATTGAAAGGGAAGCAGTACTCATTCCTAGAATGAGTACCCCATTCCTGGAATGATAAACTCATTCCTGGAAGCAACCGTTACCCTGATTCCAAAAGCAGAGAGAGACCCAACCAAAAAAGAGAGCTACAGGCCAATATCCCTAATGAACATTGATGCAAAAACCCTCAATAAGATACTGGCAAACAGAACACAGAGAATTATCAAAAAGATTATACACCCTGACCAAGTTGGATTCATCCCAGGGATGCAAGGATGGTTCAACATATGTAAATCAATAAATTTATACACTGCATTAACAGACTCAAGGACAAAAACCATATGGTCATCTCAATTGATGCAGAAAAAGCATTTGACAAAACACAACACCCATTTATGTTCAAAACCCTACAGAAGATCAGAATAGGTGGTCTATATCTCAAACTAATAAAAGCTATTTATGAGAAACCATTAGCCAGCATCATACTAAATGGTCAAAAATTGAAAACTTTCACACTAAGATCAGGAACAAGACACTTCTGTTCAATCTAGTTCTGCAAATAATAGCCATAGCAATTAGGCAAGAGAAAGAAATAAAAGGAATAAATATAGGAAAAGAAGAAGTTAAATTGTCATTATTTGCTGATGACATGATCCTCTATCTAGAGGATCCTAAAAACTCAATTAAAAAACTGCTGGACCTAATCGCCAAATTTAGTCGTGTAGCTGATTACAAAGTCAACGTTCAAAAATCAATAGCCTTTGTATACACAAACAGTAGATCCACTGAGATAGAAATTGGGAAGTCAGTCCCTTTCACAATTGCACCCCCCAAAAATAAAATATATAGGAATCAATCTAACAAAGAAGGTGAAAGACCTCTACTCTGAAAACTATAGCACTCTGGAGAAGGAAATAGAAGATGATAAATGGAAAGACATACCTTGCTCCCAGGTAGGAAGAACCAATATTGTCAAAATGGCTATACTCTCAAAACTACTATACGAATTCAATGCAATCCAGATTGAAATCCCAATAGCATATTTCACAGACCTAGAGAAAAAAATCCAAACTTTCATCTGGAACCACAAAAGACCTAGAATAGCAAAAGCAATTCTAAGCAACAGGGACATGGTGGGGGATATTACAACCCCAACCTGAAACTATACTATAAAGCCACTGTGATAAAAACTGCATGGTACTGGCAAAGTAACAAACCTGAGGATCAATGGAGTGGACTAGAAGATCCAAAAACTACTCCAGATACACTGAGCCACCTCATCTTTGACAAAGCAGCCAAAAATCCTCAGTGGAGGAAAGATAGCCTCTTTGACAAATGGTGCTGGAAAAATTGGACTTTAACTTGCCAAAGACTAAAGCTAGATCTATCTCTTTAACTGTGCACCAAGCTAAAATCAAAGTGGATAAGAGACCTAAATATTAAAACAGACACTCTAAACGTGCTGCAAAACAGGTTAGGTAAAACTCTTGATGACACTGGCTTAGGGAAGGACTTCTTGAACAAAACCTCTATAGCACAGGAATTGGCAGAAGAAATCAGCAAATGGGACCTCATTCTTTAAAAAAGCTTCTGCACAGCAAAGGAAACCACCAACAGAGCAAAAAGGCAACAAACAAAGGGGGAAAACATCTTTACCAACTGTTTCTCAGACAGAGGGTTACTATCCAGAATATATAAAGAGCTTAAAAAAATCAGCTCACCCAAATTTAAAGACCCAATTCAAAAATGGGCATCTGAAATGAACAGATACTTTTCAGAGGAAGAAATAAGAGCAGCTAAGAAGTATATGAAGAAATGTTCAACATCATTAGTCATTCGAGAGATGCAGATGAAAACAACACAGAAATTTAATCTTACTCCACAAAGAATGGCTGCCATTTCAGAATTAGCCAGCAACAAATATTGGTGAGGCTGCAGAGAAGGAACCCTTCTCCGCTGTTGGTGGGACTGTAGACTCATACAACCCCTGTGGAGATCAGTTAGGAGATTCCTCAAAAACCTAGGACTGGAGGTCCCATTTGACCCAGGCATCATTCTGCTAAGTATATACACACAAGAATTAAAAGACTCATCTCACAATGACATATGTGCACCCATCTTTATAGCAGCTCAGTTTGTGATTGCTAAATCTTGGAAACAACCCTACTGTCCATCAACTGGAGATTGGGAAAAAAGCTGTGGTTCTTCTACAGGATGGAGTATTACTCTGCGATAAAAAATGATGTTTGAATCATTTATACTTAAATGGACATACCTTGAGGATATCCTCATAAGTGAAATAAATAGATCACAGATAGGTCACTATCTCATCTTTTCTCTGGCATGAGAAAATAAAGATGTAAATGAGTTCTAGAATTGTATGACATATATTGTGAAATAGAAAATACTCATAGTGAAATAGGGTGAATGGGGAAAATAATGAGATTATAACAAAAAAGAAAGTAAACAAATTTTATGTATATAGGGAGTGGGGGTGGTAGGGTGGGTAGGTGGTAGGGTGGGTAGGGCTATGGGAAAAAAATGAGAATTAAGTTGTGTCATATACTGGTACAAATTCTTATTGTGGAGTGCCATCATGATGTGTATATGTAATGTGCCAATAAAAATTTCAATTTAAAAAAAACACATTATGGTTTAGGTATTCTTGTCCATTTTACCACTAACTCCTCCCATGATACTTCTTCCTCTCTATATATAAATGTATAACTGCTGATGTCTGTATGTGTAGATTATGTATTTCTATATTTATGCATGTATTTATGCAGGTATGTATTAAGAACCTACTATGGAAACATTCACTAGACTAATGTTCCATTTTTTTTTAACCCGATAGGAGATTTTATTAAAGGGAGTCTCCGGAGCTGGGGAGGGCAAAGGAAGGAGAGACAGAGAGAAGAAAGGAAAGGAAAGAGAGAGAGAAAGACAGATGTGCAGAGAGGAGAAAGAAAGAAAGAGAGAGAGAATGGGGAGAGAGAGAACACAGAGAGCAATGTTCAATTCTTAAAACAATTCTGTAGCCAGACACGATGGTATACACTTATTACCCCAGAAGTCTGGGAAGTGGAGTGAGGAGAATCACAAGGTTAAGTGTAGCCTGGGCAACTTAGTGATTTAGCAAAAGCTTGTCTAAAAAGATGTAGAATCAGTGTAAAAGGTGTAGCTCAGTGTAAAGGTGTAAGATGCAATCCAGACTTCCCCCACCAAGAACGCTTTGGGAGGAAGACATCCTTAACTTCATTGTACCAAGAAAGAAACTGAGATTTAGCAAGAACTAACTCATAGAAAGTCACAAAACTACTGAGAGCTAGAATTCCCTCGCAGATCTAACTTGACAGCCTATGATTTCTCTATCTCCTCATTTGACTCACAAGGTTATTTCTCTGGTCAAAGGGGAGAGACTTGGAATATAAATAGCTTGGATCAATCACACTAGCAGTGGCTTCTGTGGTGAACCAGTCTATTTCTTTTCTTTGTGTCTAAGATAATTAATTTGTATGAAGTAATGCACCTGTGTTCCTCAGAAGTGCTGCACACATTCATTTTTCTGCACGAAGTCTCTGGTTCCTGGGACAGTTACTTGTGGTCCAATTAGAGTAAAGTCATTTACATCTTCATATAGCTGCAGAGCATCCCTCCTGGCAGCCAGGCCTCTTTGCTCTTTTCTTGCCTTTTAAAAATGTGCATTGGGTTTCCCCAAGAAATTTCCTCCGTTGGCATAGGCTTGAGCTTTATCTGCCTTCCACACACAGTTTCTATGTCATCTCAATCTTGCCTCAGACATTTTCCTGCTGTCTCGCCCGGAACTTATATCTGCTCTGTGCTGTTTTCTGCCAGGCAGCCTGGGAAAATGGCTTTTAAATGAGACTAAAAGGCAAGGATCCCAGGACTTACTTTATTCATTTCATGAATGACTATGGGATTTTTGGGGGCCAATCCATCTTCCTGTTTCCTGGTTGATTCACCTCCTTAGGCTGCTCGCAGCCAGCCGGATTCTGCCTCTACACAGGAGACACATGGAGCCCTTGGGAGACCCAGCCATCAGTTTTAACAATGTAAATGTTAGAAAATAAGGGCTTGAAAGTCAAAATGGTTCTCATTACTATAGATCTAATACAAATATAGATATATCTTTAGAAGCAAGTTCCTTTTCATTTGGAGTAAACTCCTATTTGCCTGCAATGCAGTTTTATCTAGGGATTAAAAGTCTGTTTCCGACTCATTTGTCTATATTTATCTATCCTACTTTCTAATATGTCAGGGGCTTCCACTATATGGCAGGTGCTCTACTAGGAAGGTGAATAAAACTACCACTTCTGCCCTAGATTGCCCCAGTTTGAGGAACGTTAGAGCCCCCCCAGGCAGCAGAGGGCCCTGCTTCCCCACCCCTCCCTGTAGTGAGCAGAAAGTGTTCTCTGAATGCTTGGAAAAGAATAAAATTCTGGGCCAAGAACCATACCAGAAAACTGAATAATATCCAACTCTGATTCAGCATTTACCATAAGACCACAGCTGGCCTGGGTACTTTGCATCATGGAAATTTTAAAACTATGTCCCAAGGATTGTTAGTTAAGGATCTCTTAAGAAATGCTCCACCAAAATAGTTTCCACTACATACCCTGCTCTCTAAGAGTCATAATAGTTTTATAAAATCTTGTGGTTATTATTTAGAGTTTTTCCTAATTAACTTCACTTAACCTAGTATCCTACATACATATTAGGAAAATAGTGTCTTAAGAAGCTGGTGGGAGAAATTCTTCTCTAGATGCTTAGCCTCAGAAAAAGATTTATAATGAGGATAAGCATATTTTAGTTCAAGTTAAAATATATGAAAAGATACTTTTATTAGAAAATTTATATTATGTGGAATGATGTATACAATACCTAGGATCCTTCAAAGCTATTTCTGAACATGCACGTGGCCACAGTCACCCAAACTGATGATAAGTTATTGAGTATGTGAGGGGATTAGAAAATAAAGGGCCTGGTTTGTTGTGTCAGGAGGAAAGCCCTGGTAGAGTCCTCCCCTCAATGGGCCTTGAACCATCCACGTTCTCTTACTTCCCACAAGATGAATAGCACACTTGATGTTTCAGTGCCCCCTGGCGGCCACCGTGATGTTGTGCAGGAGTCAAATTCAATGGCTCTAGAAAGAAGGACAAATACACCTCTGGACAGAGAGGAAGAAAGTGCAGAGTGAACTGTGGAGATAAATCAGAAAAACTAAATTAGTCTAGGGACTCTGAAATCAAACTGAAACTCTGACCTTTGGGACATTGGTAACGCCCCAACAAATGTAAAAACGTCTGTTAGTGTGAGCCAAAAGAGAAATGGCACCATCATATAAAGGATCTGCAAAGAGGAACAAACACTGCTAAAGACGATAGTACAATGAGGAGAGAAGAACACTGTTAATCGGGCACTGGGGACAGACTAGGGCAAAAGTTATCAGGATGAAGAGGAAGATGGAGCATCGGCTTTCCCCAACTCTGGTCCCTTGGGCTGGATGACACCCAGAGTGAAGATGTCCTGTAGAGACTGGGTGCAGATGAGCCATGAGAAGGCACATGCGAAGGAACATTAGGAGAGATGCGCTTAGAAGGCACCCAGTCAAATACCAAAGCCTGCCTTTGCAGGATCTCATGCTCTTTATCTTCGTGAGTCACTGGTGACTGGGCGGGGCAGGAATCTGTATCTAGGTGATGGAGATGGCAGTCTTTAGATAGGAGGTAGAAAAATATAATGAAGATCATATCTCTCCCAAAGCAGCAAATATAACTGGAGCATTTTCTCTGTGCTATAATTATCAGTGTCTGTTACTTCGTGCATTTCCACCTGCTCTGACTGACAGTTTCAATCGCATTCTCAGGAACCTGTTGGCTGAAACACTTTGAGCTTTAACATCACATTCTTTTGTCCATTTTCAGTCCTCATCTATGAACCAGAAAATCCTGAGGCCAAGGAGTTTTCCTCCCTTATTGAAGAAATGTTGCTGAAGGGTAAATTTAAGACTTGCAATTCCTTTCTTCTCATAGAACCTTGAGCAGTTGGTCTTTAACAGCCCTTTATCCAAAGAAATTGTCAAAATGTGTCTTCAGGAAATGGTTAAGAACCAGCTAAATGCTGTCCAGCATGGTTCAGTGAGACCAGCTTGTCCTCTGTGGATGACAAAATGAGCCTCTTTGTACTGTGGAGTGCAACAGCCCACAAAGTAGACTCCCTGGGTACTGCTCATCAGATACCAAAAAGCAGGACTTGCTCAGCACCCCATAGGTTAGAGGTGTTCCCCCTTAATTTTAAGGAAGGTTAATACCTGCTAAGTTACCTAATTGTCAATTTCTCTTACTGTATTTAAGAATTTCACTTACAACGTTATAGGCTTATGTTTTTGTTTGTTTGTTTTCTTGTTGTTGTTTTGGGGGTTTTTTTGAGATAGGATCTCGCTTTGTGGGTCAGGCTGGCCCTGAGCTCAGCCTTAAACTCATATCACAGCAATCCTCGTGCTTCTGCCTCCTGAGTGCTGGGATTACAGGTGTGAGCCACCAAGCTTGGCACTGTGCTATGTGGTACTGATTGCTGCTGGGCGTGAGTCTCCACGTCCAGTATGGTATGTGGTTACCGGAGATTGAACCCGGGCCCTTGCGCTTGCAAGACAGGCGCCGGAACCACTGAGCTAACTCCCCAGTCCTATAGGCTTAAGTTTTAACCCCCAAATATCACCACACCTGTGAGAATGGATTTCTTCCCTGTTTTCTCACTCTGACTCTCAGAAATTACCAAAGTTGAGCTCAATTCTTATTGTCCTCCAAATACATACTTCTTGGGAGAGGGATGGGCCAAGAGAATTATTTTTTTTGAAGGGGAGAAATATGAAGAAACTTTTGAAGTATTTATCTTTCTTCCCTGTGGCAGAGGCAGCTCAGCATCCCGAGGAAGATGAGGAGGACAGTGAGGAGGACAGCAGCTCAGGGAGCGATGAGGACAGCAGCGAGAACGGGAGTGAGGGGAGCTCTGACGAGTGTGAAGACGGGGCCTGACTGTCACTGAGGTCTAGACGCCATGTATTTTCGTTAAAATGTATTTTAACAAAATAAAATGTATTTTCGTGTCCCATACAGATATAAAGAAAGGTTACCATATCTCACTGTAGTTGTTCTTTCTTTGGTACAGAGTTCTTTTAAACTTTCCGTATTCTTAGTTTGAGCTCCTTCCTCATAGTCAAACCTTAGCTCGATGAGAATTATTGTGAGGAAGATATAGAAAAATAATATGTGCCAAGTCTTGGTCCAAGTGCTCTGCCTATACAAACTAGTTTCATCCAACAGCCACGTGAAGGAAGTAGCCCTGTGAACCTCTTTCCCCAGAAAACTGAGGCACAGAGAGGTAAGTAGTTCCAGCCTCAGAGTCTGTGAACTTGTACAACCTGAACTTGCACATGGACATTTGGGCTCTGGAACCCATACTTTCATTCCCCTCAAACGGCCACCATGTTAGTTACTTTTACACCATCTGTACTGTACTCTTCATCGCATACATCTGTGTCTGAATGTGGCTCTAATTACTTGCTCATTTCAGCCTCTCCTACCAGCAGAGACTGTTACCTCCTTGAGAAAAAATTAATTTTTTTAAACTATTGTATCCCTCAAAATGTAAGAATATATTTTATATCCCAAATGAATAAATGGAAAAAGGTAAATGAAACATTTATATCTTTTTATGAAACACAGGCTTTACCCTTCTTATTTATCAGTCTACATTATCTGGCTGATACTGTATTCCTTAAGGAACTGCTTCTTTCAAATTAGGTTGTAAGGTAACCAAGGTAAGCATGGAAAGAATCTCTTTATGAATGTAACAATCTGAGTTTTAGACAATCATCTTAACTTTTTATTTCTGCATTAGCATGGTACCATGGCATACTCAAAATGCTCACAGTGTGGTTTGTAGGCATCTTGTGGCCTCTTTACATTCAGAAGAATGGATTTTGTTGCACCAGGCAATGGGCATAACTGAGAGAAATTAAGATAGGTAGGCTACCTCTAGGTAGCCTTTAATTTGCAGTAAATTCCCAGGGCTCTGTGCTTAAATAACCAAATAGTGTCCAAAGTCTAGCCAACACACATCTCAGGAATGATGTTTTCATCTTGATTTGGGCTGAATATTCCTCATCACTTAGGAAACTCACAAGATACCAATCTGATAGTGCTAACTCGATTGTGAAGCTACCTCCATCCTATAAGAAGTTCATTAAATCCTATAAAGTTGACCTTACAGATTACTTTACAATGAGATATTAGTTTTTCTTTTAAAGGAACAGGGTAGTTCTAAGGAAGAAACTGAATAAAAGGCCATGTTATAAATCTAAATTCTAAGAGTTTAAGTTTGTTCCTCCAGGATCAGCACTCCGTTCCTGTTCTCTACCCCGCCTGTACTCCTTAACCGATAGAACTTGGGATACTAGGCATGTATACGTGTGTGTGTGTGTGTGTGTGTGTGTGTGTGTGTGTATGTGTGCGTGTGTGCACATGTGTGTGTTCAAATAAGAGTTTAAAAATAATCTGTTCAGCATTATTAAATTACTTAGCAGCTTCCTATGAGAATTGTAAAAGCATGCTATTATAGAAACTGAATTTGGGAAGATGGAGGTCACGCAAGATGAAACATTAGCTTGACTGTTGGGAGTCAGATAAATAGATCCCTGGAGATCCTGGTTATGTCCTAGCTTCAGAGATCTAGTGAATCTGGAACCCACTGTGGAAGCTGCCTCATGAATAGCAAACCTCCAGAAACTGAGTCAGCCAGCAGCTGTGTCTGTACAGACACTTGGATGGCTTCCATCTTTCGGCTGTTGTAACACTGTTATGTACATGGGTGTATAAATATCAGCTCCAGCCCCAAAGTGTGCAAATTAAGAAATGCTTACAATGGGAGAAATCCTGGAGGATTAATAAAAGTGTTGACTATGATTGTTCAGGTGATGAGTTCTTATTTTCCATCATTTTAAATCTAAACTTCTTTTGGGCCGGGGATTTAGCTCAGTAGTTCCAGCACCTGCATTGCAAGCACAAGGGCCTGGGTATGATCCCCAGTAGCCACATACAACAATATTGGGTGAGGAGACTCACACCCACCAGCAATCAGTACCATATACCACAATGCTGGGCTCACGCCTGTAATCCCAGCACTCGGGAGGCAGAGCCAGGAGGATTGCTGTGAGTTCAAGGCTAGTTTGAGCTACATAGTGAGTTCAGGGCCAGCCTGAACTACATAACGAGACCTTGTCTAAAAAAACTAAAATAAAATCTAAACTTCCTTCAATAATTCATATTACCTTAGGGAAAAAACATGCATTTTTGAGAGAAATTTAAAAAGAGTGCAAAGGTAAAATTGACCTTAGAGAGACTGGGGATTTAGCTCAGGGGCACAGTGCCTGCCTGGCAATTGTGAGGTCCTAAGTTTGATCCCTAATACTGAAAAAAAATTGATTTTAGGGACAGGAAAGTTAACACAAGGAAGAAAGAAAGCACAGAAAACTATTTGTGGAGCACCTTTTACACACAGGCATTTTAGAAGGCCTTAGTACCCTTTATGGTGGCTAGAAGCTACTAATGTGGATAAATAATAATTAGTAACAAACAGGTCATTGGGTTCAGGAAAGAAATGCCACTTGAGACACATTTGCTGATCATTGTAGACTATTAACTACTTAATACATTCACAGATAGCTTACCCTTACAACCAACGATTACTAAAGATTTACAGTAATTCCGAGTGTCGTGCCCCTCTATAAAAAAAAAAAAAAGCCCCTGCTTTTGTAGGGTTTATTTATGTGGTTTCTGTTGTTGGAATCCCTTTTTTCTTTATTTTTTCAGACAGAGCCTCACTCTGTAGCACAGGCTGGCCTCAAACTTGTGGCAACCCTCCTTCATCAGCCTTCCTTGTACTGAGATTACAGGCATGCACCACCTGCTCAGCAAATGCATATTTTAAAAATTAACTTTCATGAGTTCCTTTCCCCCTTTTCAAATACTATAATTATTCTGTAACAAGGCTTTTTGCATTTTATACCTTCAGATCCCTAAATATATCTTTATTTTTAATAAAAAATCATTCATACTGTTTTCACAAAATGGATTACTTGAAAATGGCCATTCTGTAAAAATGATACATCTCACGTTTCCCTGTCACATAGTACGTTAGGAGGGAGCTCTCTCCCACCATAATGCACATCAAAGCCCGTTTCTTATTGTCATCAGAACTCAACCAAAGGTGGGGGCAGGGAATTTCAATCAGCCAGCAACAATGAGAACCTAAAGCCACCTTCTCTTGGCTCACAAACCACAAACAAAAGAAAATAGGACAATTATTTAAAAATCACTAAATGAAATTAATACAATGGTTTGAACAGGGATGGTTTTGCCTGCCTGTAATACCAGCTACCCTGGAGGCTGAGGCAGGAGGATGGAAAGTTCCAGACCAGCCTGGGAAATTTAGCAAGACAATGCCTCAAAATAAAATTTTAAAAGGGCTGAGGATGCAGCTCAGTGGTAGAGTGCTTGCCTCACAGGTGTGAGGCCCTGGGTTCAATCCTTACCACATTAAAAACAAACAAAAACCAAAGCAGACCTTTGAGAAACTTGTCACAAACTAAAATCTACTAAGTTGAGTTCTTATACTATTGAAAAGAGTTCAGCACTGTAGCCAAATTTTACAGCTCAAAGTCACAGTTCCCGAAATTTGAAAACCAGAGAATCTGAAAGTCACTGAAAGAAGTGCAGAAAAACCTTTCATTACACTGAAGAGCTAGGAGTTCTACTAAGAAGTCTGAGCACTTCACCAGAAACGGGAGCCTCCTATAAAGGGGTCAACACGTAGGCGCGCATGCGGGATGGGGTTACAGAAGATTCCTGAGAGGTCATACAGTTCAAACATTCTGATACAGTGGCAGGAGCAGCACACACTGTTGTATTTCTGGAGCAAAACATTTTGTGGGGAAAAAAAAAAGCCATGACGAACAAGACTGGGCCAAGGCAAGGACCAGTGTATTGAGTGTTACAGCTCTATCAATGCAATCTGTTAGAACAGTGGCTTAAATACAGTGTAACTAGTTGCTTCTGGATGGGCCAGCTAAAGTCTCGTAGAGGGCTCTGATTTGGTGGAACTTATTTCTTTGTGAGGCATCTGAGTCCAAACTTAGGAATTAAACGTACTGACACAAAAATCCCGGCCATGCTCATTCTTTAGGTGCCAGGTGCTTCCAGCTCTGCTCAGGGACCTATGTACCCACCTGAAGGCTTTAGGAATATGCTCAGGGGTTCAGAATATGCTACAAGGGCCAGGGCTTTAGCTCAGGCAGTGGTACTGCTGCCTGCCTTGCAAGTGCAAGGTAACAAATTCGATCCCCAGTTCTGCAATCAGTTAATCAATCAGTAACAACATATGTCGAGTGGTTAGAAAAAAGCTGTATGGGGAAAAACAGGAAAAAATGAAAAGGGATGCTACAGGAAAGGACTGTGACTTTATAAAGAAGGGTGAAGAAGGTCTTGCTGAGAAAGAGGATCTGAACATTTGAGCAAAGACCAGAATGAGAAGGAAAAAATTCTGTGCCTACCTGGAGAGAATTTCTCAAGCCAATTAGTCTTGTAAGATCCCCAAGGTAGGAAACACCTGGAACATTCAAGACAAAGAAGCGTGGCTGGGGCAGAAGAAGAGGATAGGACAGCAGGTTCCATGGGGCCGTGCAGGCTCTGTCAAGGCTTGGGCTTTGACTCTTAGACAAGGTGTCACCAGAGAGCCTGGAGGTGAAGAAAAGCACAATGGAACTATGGCCTAGGAACTAGATGCAGTGAACATAGGGGAGAGAATGGGCAATACTGTAAAAACACAAAGGGGCTTGAAATTTGAACACAGACTCAACAGAATCCACCAACAGACTGAAAGAGAAGAGTTAGCGATAAGCACAACTGGAAGGAGTTGCCTCTTGCTGTCATTTAGTCAGATGGAGAAATATGTAATAAAAGTAAACTTGGGGGAGGGAATAAATGTGGGACATTTTCAATTTAAGGAAAATTGAAATTTCCTATTGGAAATAATGGAGAATTCAGTTGAATATATGAACCTGGGATGTTGGGCAAAGATATGAGTACTTGAGAGTCAACATCATACAAATGATATTTAAAGAAGCAAGACTGGGTGAGATTGCAGAGCAAAAGGAGGAAGTTAGGAACATATAAAGGACCCCAACAATGGGTTCTGTAGAAAACTGTAATTATGAGCAAATAGTGCGTCACACAGCTGGCTCCCTTTCACTCCTGCTTAGGCAAGTCCGAACATACCATCAGAAAATTTCCTTCTCCGTGAATCAAAACCTTGCTGTGGGTTACACAACTTCCGTCCGTGAAGAGGAAAATGGCAAGTCATCTAGAGACCCGTTAGCAGCTCTGACAAAACCAGGGGCTACAAAATAGAGGCTATGCTTGGCTTGGACATGTAAGGGTAAAAAATTAAAATGGAACAAAATCACTGCTGATGAGGGTCAGGAACTGCAATTAACATTACAAAACACTGTCACTGGGGCCTAGTTAAACTTGCTAAAAGTGCTTGATAAGCATGAGTGAGACAGTCCATGGAGCTTGTTTCGGGTCCTGTTTTGCTGGTGAGAAACTTTACAACAGTTAAATAATAGCCGGTAAGTCAAATCAAGAAGTAACCTCATCTTACTGACTTCAGTATTGTTTTCCTCCAAAGCTACCATGAAATCTTAAGATCTTTAACTTCTTCACTGCCAGAAAAGAAGAATAAAGGTTAACAATGAAAAGAAAACCTACAATATAGGAAAAAATTTACTTTGGCTATTCCTCCAAATAGGACTAATATCTAGAATATATAAAGAATTCAGCAAAATTAGACCCTCCCCAAATAAAAGACCCACTCAAAAAATGCGTAAGTCGAATGCAGACACACTTTACAAAAAAGTACAAATGGCCAATAAATGCATGAAGAAATGCCCATCATTGCTGATCATTAGAGAAACGAAAATTAAAACAACACTGAGATTCCATCTTCTGCTAGAAAGAATGACCATCATCAAAAAATAATAGAACAACAACTGCTAGTGAAGCTGTAGGAGTGGAGAGGAGGAATCTTCTATATCACTGATAGGAGTATAAACTAGTACAAATTCAGTACGCAGAGTCCTCAAAAATCTAAAAATGGACATTCCATCTGACTTAGCAATTCTCCTTCCTCTTTTCCTAAAAGAGATGAAGATAGTAGAGTAATATGTTCCTATGCAACAGTGTAATTCATAAGAGTTAAATATGGGAAGGACCTTTATGTCTAACAGAATAATGGATAAAGAAATTGTGACAGATATTCATAGTGGATTTCTACTCCACCATAAAGAAGTGTGCATTTGAGTCATTCGAAGGAAAATGAATGCACCTTGAGACCATATTGTTAAGTAAAATAAATCCAACACACAAGTTTAAATAGTGCCTGGCTTCTCTTCTATGAGAAACGCAAATTTTAAATAAAGAGCAAAACAAAAGATGATAGGAAGGAGGGGGAGAGATCTTTCTCAAATGGGAAAGGGATCAATAGATGGAGGGAGAGGACTGAGAGGAAGGAAAGAGGATGAAAAAAGAAACTGAAATGTGTTTCCTATGTGTACCAACTCTACAGGAGGAATGGAAACATCTACTGCCGACATACTAATAAAAATTTTTAATAAACCATGAGGTAACTCTCCAGCAGGACGAGTTCCAGAATCATAGTAAGTTGTGTCAGGTAAATGAAAACTCGTGTGGCTTCATCGGGTACCCTAACCCTCTTATTGCACAAGTCCTAGGCAATTAAATCATTCTTCCAAGATCAGATTGTCATGTGGCAGAACTAGAAGGCCTCACACAGCACGAGGGCTTCCGGAAGAAGAATTTCCTCTCTGCTTTTCACCCAATGCATAGTTTTTAAAGGCCTGTAATGTCTCTGGACTTAAATTTCTTCATTTATAAAACAGAGTACTTCAGGTAATAAGGATGCATACAATAAACACAGCGCACAATTTTTATTAGATTAATTTCTTACCGCTATAAAGGTAACTTTGTTAGTCATGTTGCTAAAGGAAAAAGATTGAAATGGAGACAGAAAGGTCTCTAAGGGTCCCTACCCTGACTCCCATCACTACCACGACCAGGCCAGACTAGAACCACAGTAATTCTCGCAGCCCAATTCCCCCTGTGGTTCTCCTTGACCTTCTTGGTATGAGAGAATGTATTCATCAATTATTGTCATAATATTAATGCATAACACACCATCCACAAAACTCATGGGTTTGTAGGACAACTCCATTCCAGTGATCAAGAAGATCACAAGGCCAAACCCAACATCAAGGGAGAGCCAGACAGGGGAGATTATCAACCTCGATTAGGGAGAGGAACTTTGAAGTTTCCTATGCTCATGAATTTGACAACACGCCTATAACCCCAGTCTGAAAATGATTCTCACGTTTCGGAGCTGTGACTTCAGGTTATATAGATCTAAAAGAGCCTCAGCTCACTGCTGGTCAAAGAAAATAGGACGTGGTGTATCAACTGAGAGTAGAAATAATGAGCTTCTATGCTGGGAAAGCCCAGGGTAATGATTCATGGGCCCTCCAGCGGGCTCTTCCATGTTAGAGGCTCTTCCTCTGCACGTCAGGGTCTGTGCTGGTGTCTCTGTGATGAAACCCTCCTGAGAAGGTTCCAGTTTTCTTCCCTGAATTACTGGCCACGTTTAGGAATGAAATACAATCTGAACTAGAAATTTAAGTTATAGATTCTCCAGTCAAATCAGAACCTTCCAAAACCATCTGTCAAACAGTCCCAGACACCTAAGCCTGCAAATGGGAACTGCGTGCCCATTGTTTTAGAGTTAGACAGCTTTTACAGTAAAAGAAATAAAGAAGCTATTAGTATCTCTGGTCTCCCATTCAATATTCCTTTTGGATAAAAGAATCTTGTGTGAGAAATCATCACAATCGTCCCCGTCACTCTGTTGGGAAAAGGTTGATTTTTGCTTTGTTTTTGTTGAGAAGAAAGCGGGAAATATAGACACATCTTTAAAACTCCCTGGCAGAATTACAGTCCAAATCTGTTATTTCTTTGGGTTCCGGTTTTGTAACGAGACAGTTTCTTGCTAATACCTAATGGTTCACGACTTAAGTGTACCTTGGGAGGCACCCGTGTGGGGGAAGAAATAGATACCTGTTTCTCAAAAAATAAACAATAAAAATAAAAATAAAAGACCCTGCGTATTTTAGGTCATGCCTGGAGCATTTCACAACATTTTAAAAGACCCTGGTTTGTGAAAACCGGCAGGGATGAGTGCAAAATGGAAACAGTGCGTGCTTCCCTGAAGAATGGCTTCCTTGCGCAACGCGTTTTTTCATCTCAGAAACTGTAATCTATCGCCACCTGGTGGTCACTCTGTGTCCGTGTTTGGAATAGCAAGAATTGGACGTTTTAAATTTTGCACCGGGCGGCGACTTATCCAAACATAAATCACCCAGGAGTCCCCCTCCCCCCGATTTATGTCATTATGTTAGAGTATTTTTACTTCTTGAAATATAAAAGAAGGATAACTGGACAATTATCTGAAGAATTCAGCCGTCTTCTTTGGAAAAAAATGATTATAATTCCTAGTCCTCTCCAGCATTCTGGCTAGAATTCGGCTTCCCTTCCCCGCCCCCACCATTTTTTAACCTCTTCCTGCCTCTCCGCCTCCCAGGACTGAGTGTTGTGTGGTCTGGTGGGATGACGATGTGGATTTAGCAGTGGCCTTCCCATGAAAGACGAGCATGAGTCGGAAACTATATCTTGAAAGTCTTAATTCTTTTAATTCTCCCCATTTGTAAATGGATCTTAGCTCCTACTTTAAAAAAAAAGATTAAGCGACATCTCCCCTAGTTTTGTCTCGGGAAACAACCGTTTAAAGGGTGAGCATTGCCTTCCGTGTTCTTTTTTTTTAAATCATCAATTAGGTACTTAAAATAGACTTTAAAAAGCAAGCTAAAATGAATCAACACTGACTCCAAATTACCCTTTCTGGTGACTAAAAAACTCAGTGCGTCGACAGAGAAAGGCTGACGTTTCTTACCCACCCACCTCGAAAGAGCATATTTTAAGGGGGGGGGGGCTTGGAAAGCCCTGGAAGGGCAGTTTCCCTGCCTTGGTTTCCTGTCACTCACAGCTCCCGGGGGAGAGGGAAGCACTGGCCCCAAATACATCCGGAGCATCTCTAAACAGTGTGGCCATCGTGGGCAGTGGCTCGTGGTCTCAAGTCCCAGCCCTGCCTGCTGTAAGGGAATCTGTTCTTGGCAGACGGGATGGAGCTGCCAGATCGAATGCAAACGAAACAGCTGGACAGACACCACTCGCTTCCGGGCCAACCTTCCCCACGGGTTTTAGTTCCCGGAGAGAAGAGGATATCTTTGCTACACCCCCATTATCCTGAGTATCCCCCACCGCCCAGGGAGAATTAAGATTAAAAGAAAAGCGACAGACACAAATATAAACACAGGTTCTAAATGTTCTGAAGAGTCAAGTAACAGCCAAAAGCCACCTTCAGTACAAATTCTTGCCAGAGGAGAGGGATGGGCGAAATACTTACTTTCTCTCCCCTCAACCAGGCAAAATAGACACAGCAAATGCTGCCACAAGGGAGGAAAGCGAGGGCGAGCACCGGGCGGCCAGGCACAGGCAGGCCGGTAAAAGGCTGCCCGGAGGGGGCGGGGCGGGGGCGCGGTGGGCGGCTCTGGCGCTGTCCTTGGTGCTGAAAGAGCAAGGCTGTGCTTCACACTGGATACAACGGTGAATTTCTGAGCCTTCGATTCTTTACTTCTCCTTGCTGAGCCCCCAAGTATGACTTGGAGTGGGAGACAATTGGAAATTAAAGTCTAGAGGTCCTTAATCTGCTGGTCGCCCTGGCTCACTGGGAAATCGACCCCACAAATACAAGGGTGTTACAAATGGACGGGACCATGTAAGCTCCAGCAGAGCGCTGAGCCTGGTACACAGTGGGTCGTGAGTAAGTATCCCTTTGATTAATTATTGGTTAATATCTAATTAGACATTTTAAAATTAAGGAAAAGAAGAAGGCTTCACTCCTCCCTCCCAGCACAAAAGATAAATAAATGTCCTCCTGGATGGAGCCAGCTCTAATTGGTGATATCTAATCTTGTAGACAAGCATTTTCCCGACGTGATTATAATCTTGGCCAACACCTTGAGGTTGAGCAAGAGTGTTGAATTGTGGAAGAAGCACTTGGAAACTTCTGAGTCTTGTGCCATTGGTGAAGTAATTGTTTTCAGGAAATCTCTGTTTTGGAAGAAAGTTGAGGGAGCAGAGGGCAAGCGAGTGTCCAAGTAGGGCAGTGGACATCGAGGGGGCAGCGAGAACGGTCACCTCCTCCCTAAAAGGTCTTGAATGACTTACTCTGATACTCAGCCCCCTAACCTGAGCAAGATCTGTTTGGGGGAAGAGGAGGGGCGCATCACTGTAAACTGCCCATTTCAAGGGAGTGCTGGTTTGGGGGAACATTTCCCAGAGCTATGATTACCCTCTATCCGTACATACACCAGGCCCAAGCCCCAGCTCTTGCTCCAGGGCTGCCCTAACCCAGGACCTTGGGGTTCAGATGCTTGTGTACCCTGAAAAAGTGCCTAGGCTTTTACTGTACGGTGGAGTAAGGCGACAATATTTTCTTTAGTATCAAAAGAAACACTTATTTCAAGCCGCCCCAGGAGGTTCCTCTTCCTGATCGGACCTTATCTTCCCAGGGTGGAATCTTTCATCTCCCTTATAGAATCTTGAATGATTTACAAGATTTTTGGCGTTTCCTACTGTGTCGTGGTGAAAAGTGGTAAGATATTCAGAAAGGAGAGACAGATATGCACATAAATTATCCCTATGCCTCCATCGCAATGGGAAAATCACTGTGGAAACAAAGCAATCACTGACACGAGGTGTCCCCTAGACTCGCACGAGATCAAGTTTGTTTTGTTCTAAAATAACTGAGAAGAAAGGAAAGGACATAAATTAGATAAGGCGGTGGCCCAGAGAAGGTTAAAAGGAGGCGAATTACGAATTATGGAACCTCATCAGTCGCTCCAGGTGTTGTTGGCAGCGGAGCCAGAGCAGCTACCCACCGGCGCGAGGAGTCGCGGTCTCTTGACGCTTGGCGCCCTCTGGTGGGAGAATTTCCGCCAGCCGATTTTTACAGTATAGGATTTACCCCACGCAGCAATTCATTCAGTGCTTAAATATTGCAGAGGAGAATCTTTAAAGGGCGTGAAATCGAAAGGGAGTGAGCAGAGGGACCCGGGCGCCTCCCCTGTGCTGGGTTTCCCCAAGCGTGTGGAGTGGCGCTCGTGCGTGTTATTAACCTTCAGACATGATCAATCAGGAGGAATTTTTTCCTGTCACCGAGGGAGGGAGTGCATTAAGAGGAAAGAGGACCCTTTTCTGTTGGTGGCACCAGGTAGCTGTGCTCAGATGAGGTACTTTGGGGAAGCCTCGAGCTGCAAAAGGAAACTAGAGAGATGGGGACCCCACCCCTCAGCCTCCTTCGCCTTTACAGCATTCCCGGCCCACTAGGGAGCCGGCGAGGACTCCATCCAGCGCGATATTGCTCGAGGAAGCATTACCGGGTCTCATTTCTGGGGGACTCGCGGGGAAAGGGACTGAGGCAAAGCCACTGTCTTGGTCTCTCCCAAAATGGGGAGGGGGGGGAGAACCACTCAGCCAGGCAGAATTCATCACAGGAATCAGCTTTTCCCTCCTGTAAGCGACACCCTATTAAAAAAAAAAAAAAGCGTGCTGAGTACGTTCTGGATTACTCATAGGACCTTTTTTTTTCTGGACTCAAACCCGTGAGCTGGATTCATAATCGCCCTATAAAGCTCCGGAGGCGGCCAGGCACCTGCAAAGGAGCCCGCCGCCGGCCGAGAGCGGCCCCCGCGCGCAGGGCCTCGTGATTGCCCCGCCGAGCGGTCCCGCCTCCCACTCCGCCCCCTCCCCCGGAGCCCGGCGCAGCCTCTCCGGTCTCGCTCTCCTCCTCCAGGCGCTCGCGTGCCGGACCGGGCTGGCCAGGGCGAGGACGCAGCTGGAGGTGACGCCGGGCGGATACGCGTGTGGCCGAGGCAGGAGCCGAGCGGTTCGCAGGACGCTGTGCAGACGAGCGGCGGGAGCGTCCGGCTCACGGTCAGCAAACCAAGGTGGGTACGCGCGGCCGCCTCACTTCCCTGCGCCAGCCGCGCTGTTAGCGGGGTCCCCTCCGCCTTTTGTCGGTCTGCACCCGGCACCCACCACCTGCCTCCGGGGGCCGAGCTTCCCGCCCGCCGGTCCCGGCTCTGTGTTGCTGCGCGGCGCAGGAACCTGCCCTCTGCACGCTTCGTGTCCTTGTCCAGAAGACGCACAGAGGCTGGGGTTCGCTGAACAGGACAAGAGCTTTTCCCCTTTGCGCTTCCAGGCTGTGAGCGCCCGTCTTTCCAGAGGACACCTGGGTAGACGCAGCAGAAGGTGCAACCAGGAGCAATAACCTGTTACTTCCTCAGAGCCGCGTCCCACCCTCTCCCGCCTTCCTGCCCAAGGCGCGCGAGGCTGGGCTTGGGGCCCGCGAGGGGTGGAGGAGATGGCGGGTGGGCTCCGCTCCGAGGACCTCAGAGCTGCCCAGATCTCCGCACTCTGTCCCGCGGCCTTCGGACGCCATCGCGCCAGCGCCGAGCGCCTAGCAGCGGCGCTGCGCACTCATCTTTGTCCGCCACCTCTTGCGCTTGAGGCGCAAGTTCGTTCTCCCGGTGACATTCTCCTGGCTTACCTCCCCCACTCTCTCCGGCTCCGCCGCGTTAGGGAGAGGCAAAGCGCGGAAACTGGGACGGAGTCTCGCCGTAGGCTTCGCGGTGTCTCAAAACCGGATGGGCTAAGAAGCTGCTCAGCGAGGTTCTGACCCGCCGCGTGGCTGTCTGGGGTGCAAGGTGACTGGTTTTACCTGGTCAAGTCCGAAGGGGAAGCATAGAGATAGGAGCCTTTTCCGCTCACCTTCTCCCATCGAAGTCCCGGGCCCCAGAGCAGTTAGCCTCTTTCTTTCCAGGGAATTAGCCAGACACAACAACGGAAACCAGACATCGAACCAGACGTGCCCTCCCCGCGCGCCCTCCCCCCGCCTGCCGAGGGCCCAATGGAGCTTGTCGCGGCTCGGCTGGGAGATCACGCCCCGCCAGCTCCCTCGCGCCCCTGGCCCAGTCCCCACGTCTCCGCGTCCTGCGCTGGCCTTGGGGTCCCCTCGTGTCCCAGCCGCCCTCTAGGTCGCCCAGCTATGCCGCGGGACTGGAGAGCCGCGCAGGGCCACGCCGCCTGCGCCCGAGTCCCGGAGCCGGGGCGCACGTCCCGCCCCCCCGCGCCGGCCGGCCCGCTGCCCTTCCTCCGCGCGGCTTCCAGCGCCGCGCCCCGCCGCCCCGGCTCAGGCGCCGCCCGCGCCCGGACCCCGGAAGCCCGCCCCAGACAGCTCTCGCTCCTCTTCGCAGCCTGCTCCTGCGCCCGACCCGCCGAAGACCTCCGAGCGCAGAGGCCCCGGGACGACCAGGCTGATGGCGTCTTCGACCCCTTCCTCGTCTGCAGCCTCCTCGAACGCGGGAGCGGATCCCAACACCACTAACCTGCGCCCCACAAGTAGGTCCTGCCCCAGTTTCCTATCAGATAGACTGCAGGGAAGATGGGGACGCGGGGACGTCGGGAGGCTGCGCTGGCGGAAAGGGAAGGAGGAAGCGGAGATGATGGAGGCTGGGAGACAAATGGGGCCCGACCCGGGCTCCCGCCAGAGGTCGTTCGGCTGTCAGGGCCGCCGGGTTACTCCGAGGGCACCGAAGGGCGAAGGCCACTCAGGGTCCGGGTGGCGGCCCTGGCTTGGGGGCTTCGAGGCCAGGTCGGGGCGCACGGAGCGAGCGCTGTCGCTGTGTTGCGTGTGGTTTCTTTGCTTGGCGGGAGCAGAGGGGTCAGGGCCAGGGGCTAGAGGACCCGACCGTCCCAGCGAGAACTGACTTTTCTCTCTCTGGCTTTCGTTGAGCTGGGATCTGACCTCCGCCTCCTCCTTTCCCTCAGCGCTGTATTCAAAGTCTATAATCAGCGGAAATTTCGACGTTAATTGCAGCTTTTAGAAAACGCAGGGTCTCTAATTGCTCCAAATTTGCGTCGAGCTATTGACGAGAGAGGGAGAAGCCAGGGGCGGGATAGGTGCATTAAAAAACCCAGTTTGAGTCTGAGCCTCGACATTTCGTACAATTAATTACATCTCATAGACAAAAAAGGGTGGGGTGGGGGATCGAGCGGCAGCCTGAGTGGCGGGAGAGGGGACGCCGGAGAAGGCGGAAAGGTTTGCCCGGGCGGGAGGAGCGAACGCTCCGCTTCTTTCTCGGGGCAAGAGACTGTCAGCAGGTGACAAGTCCTGAAGAGAGGAAAGGCGAAACCAGATAAGGAGGAGGGCTTATACTTCTCCGTCCTTAGCTGTACCCCTCCTCAACCGTTTGAATCCGCTTTTAATTCGGATTGAGTTTTGTAGAGGCGTGAGAAGGAAATTTTTTTTTCATGTTAGAGCCAGTTTCCCCCACACCCCACATCACCCAAATATCCATCTGTTCCAAACAGTAAACACCCAGAATTTCCATTCAGGAGAGACATGGGGAGGGTAGTGTGGTTAGGAGTGGTTATTGCTGCGCTTTTATGGCACTTTCCATGAGCTTGACACGATAATTGCCCTCATCCAGGCAGGAGGGAGGGATCTTTGGGGGACAGCCCCCTCTCCAGCCCTTTGCCGCTGGCTGCTGGGCAGAAGGCCTCGTCTCAAGTCCTCAGGCCCCATTCTCTTCCCCGCCGCGGCTCCCTTTTCCTGCCACCCAGGCGGGCTACAATTACCGCACAACAAAGAGGGGCTCGGGAGAGCAGCCAGGCCCGGTGGCGCGTGAGCCGGGCTGCGAGGGGAGCTGGCCGAGGCGGCCGGGCGGTAGGAGCGCGAGGCCCGCGCGCCTTTTGTCTGCTCCGGCCTCTGGATATGTATCTTTTCCGATCCCTACTCCACCAGCACTATCACCATTGTTTTTCTGCCCCGTGGGTATGGGGGACATTTACATTCATCCACCTCCCCCCACCCCTAAGCTTCGCCTGAATCTAGGGACGAATCCCAGCAGAGCCCATGGCCAGAGCCCACACGTGGCCTGGCACGTCCAGAAGCCACTGGGGTGGACACCCAAGAACCGAGGGGCCGGGAAAGAGCGGTCACTGCCTGTAAACAGGCGGCCTGGCAGCAGGGTCCGCACCCAGGCTGCACGCTCCCCTCGCGCGGGCCAAGCGCACCCTCGCCCGCCCCGCCGGCTTAGTTTCTCAGCCCCTTCAATGTCTACCGGAAGCTCCCTGCACAAATTTTGCCTCTTGCTCCAGCAGCCAGGAGCATGGACCCTCTCTTCTTCTGTAGAAATCGTGACTCTTGCTACATCAAAGGGCTCCCCTCCTCCCTCCCTCCACTTCCTTTTTCCTTTCTATAGTAGCCCGGATATTGCAAAGTACAGGGTCAGAGCTTCAAACTCCCGCTGAGTGACCTTGGAAAACTCACTTAACCTCTCTGAAGCAGTGTTGTACTTTGTCAGACAAGCCTTACATCAGCAATCCTCCTGTCTATTTCTTCAGGTTGTTTTGAGGATTAGATGAGATGGTGTTTAAAGTGAAAGCTCTCTATTGGATAAAAATGGCTCTTTACGCGCCAGGTGTTACGGTGATGAGCGCTTTGCTTTCCAGCTGATTTCTGGTCCAGTCAGTGGAAGCCATCTAGGACCTGTCAGGCTGTTCCTGGTCCCAGCGGGGACTCTATCGGCCTCGGGTTTAAAGGATGTCGCTGCTTATCTCAGCCAACACCCGCGCAGCTGGAGGCGTGTGGGGGATGGGCCATTGGAGGCCTCGCTTTGCCTTGAGGGTTTGAGTCGGTTTCACGGTGGGCCGGGCCCAGCAGCCTGCACCGGGCTTAGCCGACTCAGGGTCGCCCTTCGCCTTCGGTACTGGAAGTTGCCCGCTGAGACAGGTAAATCCCGAGGCGCTGGAGCACAGCCTGGTGAAGAAGAAAACCCTACAGCCCCTCGGTCCGCGGCTTAGACTTCGGGAAAAGGTGTTGATCCCATCCGCAGACCCGAAATGACCAAGAGAAGGGTTAATGAGGGTCAGGCTGGGAAGAGGGTCCCGGCGTGAGGACTCGAGGCTCGCCATTGTCTTCCGACTCCCCAGTCGGACTGAAGAGCGACCATGCGAGTCCGATCATCTAGTCAAATACTATTTTTCACCCAATTAATTCCTGAACTCTTCCGCGACCCCATTTCATGCCAGTTTATTTTAAGCTGCCACTCGGCTGGAGACCCGCCAAGAAATTAAGAGACGTCTCGGTCCCAGATGCCCCTGTGTTCCCTTTCCACCCCGGCGTGGTCGCCCAGGGCCGAGGCCGCGGGCCGGGCCGTGTGTGCGGGACCCGAGCGGCAGGGCCCGGCCATCTGCACGCGGGGTGGCTGGCGGGGCCGTCAGAGGCTCGGGGAGCAGGAAGGAGAGGGCGCGAGGCTGACTGGAGCCCGGGAACCCGGCTCCCGTTTCCTTTCAGGAAAGAGCTCTAGGTGAGGTGAGGTTCACTGAAGACCTCCCCTCCCGAGGCTTCTTAGTTCCTCAAGGTCCTGGCCTCCCTAACAGCCCCTTCTGTCTCTGTCCCCCCAGCCTACGACACCTGGTGCGGTGTAGCCCACGGATGCACCCGAAAACTGGGGCTGAAGATCTGCGGTAAGTGAACCGGCCGAGGGGCCCGGGCGCGGCGCGCAGGTCGCACGGGTGTGAAGAGGGACGGACACAGAGGGGACCCTGGCCCTCGGTGCCGGGTTTCTAGTGTCGATACCGCTGGGGATGCTCCCTGCGAGGGTCTGGCACCCGGCGCCTGCCCTGACCCGGCCCGAGGGCCTTTTCCTTCAGGGAAAACGGGCGCCCAGCGCCCCCACGCGGCAGGCGCCGCCGGGACTGTTCGGACCTGTGCGCTCCCGGGGCTCGAAGGTCGCTCGGAAAACGTAACCAGCCTCGGCGTCTGCTCTGAGAGCGGCCGCGGGCGGTGTGGCCTCAGGCTGGGGCTGACCCGACCCTGACCTTCCGCCTCCCCCTCTCTCGATCCCCACTTTCTCCCTGTCTGGGCGCGCTGGAAGTAGCATCCGCTACCTGAGGGTTGTGCCCGAGATATCAGAAAGCATTTAGATTTGGTCTTTTGGGGACCCTGAGGCCAAAGGAATGGTCGCCTACAGACCTCGGCGTCCCGCCCGTGCAGACCGGAGGGTTTGCGGGTCGCTGCCTTGATGGCCGGGAAGCAACGGAAGGGGTGGGGGCGGCGGCGTTCTGGCAGGATCTGCTCTCTGCTCCCTGGAGACGTGAGACTCTGAAGAAAAACGCCCGAGGGACGTGATTTTTTAAGGGGAAAAAGGAGATTTGTTTGAAGGGAAACAGCCGAGCGGCTCCAGCTGAACAATGAGGGCCGGCTTTCCGCGCTACATTTCACCGTCTAAACTCCTCTGGCCTCATCGGTCTGGAGAACACGGGTGCCCCGGGCGGGGCCGGGAGATGAACGAGGGCTCGGTACGGAGCCATCGGTCAGCCGCGCGCGGGTGACGGCGCAGCCGGCCGGCGACTCGCCCGGGCCGGGGCCGCAGAGGCGACTTCGCGGCTTAGGAGCCGCCGCCCCGCCGGCCGCGCCACGCCCTCCGCGTTCCGGGCCCGGCCTGGATCCCGCGCTTTGTTCTGCTCACAGCCCCTCCTGGCCGGCCCGGCCTCAGCCCCAGCCCCAGCCCGCCGCCATTCCGGGTTTAATGGCCCGTTTCCCCGGGTCCCTTCGCAGCCGCGGTGGTCGTGCGGCTGGACTCGGGGCGAAGGCCGCCTCCTCTCGGTCTCTGCAGCCCTCGTTCCTCCGTCCCGGTCCCGCCTCCCGCTGCTGCCCCCTGCCCCTCCGCCGCCGACTCCGGGCCCGGGGAGGAAAGGCCTGCGCGGCCTCCGAGGACACATCCAGGTCCTGGAAGGGTGAAAGGGGCAGAGTAGAGTTAAGCCTAGCGGGTCTGGGGACAAGGGGCCTTAGATGATGACTATCTCCTCTGCCAGTGCCCTAAGGAGCGTTCTTGGGGATTTGGGGGCTCCAGTCCTCGGAGAGTTTCTTCCCTGTTTCTCCCCTCAAACCCTCCCCACAAGTTAATTTTGGGAAAGTTGCAATCTGAATGATTGGAGGGAGGAGAGGACAGTATACATGTTGAGGGGAACTGAACTTCTGCTAAAGTGCCATGCGGTGGGGGCCAGGCGTTAGAAGGCTGCCCGTCCGGTTTGACTGCAAGAAAACAAAACACCAGCAGGGTTTGCTTTCTGCGCTTTGGGCCATCTCTGGCTTTCCGTTTTAACCCAGCAGAAACCCAGGGCAGTCTTTAGTTTGAGCCCTGGCTTCACAGCCCCCTCCCACCTCTGCACACACCACAGTCCCCTCATCCCGGCGGGGGAGCCTGTACTGGAGGATGTCCGCCAAGCTTGACACCATCCAGGTTGAACTGTCACCTTAAGGCAGCAGAGGGACCTGTTCCCGTGTTCAGATCCCTTGCTCTGGGTCACACCGTGGTATCCATGAAATTTGCTTCCCTCTCCCAGTCTTTAGCCCTCTTTCCCTTTCATGCCTGGGAATGAAGTCACAAGAAGGCCCTAAGTGCCACTAGTGGTACCCTTAGCTCGGAGGCAAAATTCCCCTGAGAGAGTAATCAGAAGAAACACAGGGATCTTGCCAAGAGCCAGAGAGTGGCTGTCAGCATAGTGACATGACCTAAATAGAAAAGTCTCAGGGATCCCTCAGGTCTGGTCTGGGCTCTGCTAACTCCCCAGTGTGTCCTTCGGTTCCATCACTTATCTGTACACAGTCCCAAGCTTGCTGCCTGTTATAGCCCTGAGCCGCTTTACCTAATCCTTGCAGGGTGTTGAGTTTTGCGTTAGTTATCAGCTTTTAAAAATAAAGACCTCAATATTTCTCGTTTCTCTTGGGGTGAAAGTAGTAGAGGGGGATCTGGCAGTGTCCTAGTCCGTAAAAGTCAGAGAAAGCCACTTCCTCTAGGTAGATGCAATTTCATGTTATGGCTTGGAGTGCAGAAAATGCAGAGACTGATTCCACCGCCATGGGACCCAGTGGCTCTGCATTCTGATGCCACACACAGCTTGGGAACCCACTTGGAAGTAAGTGGCTGGAGCCAGGTACTTCTGGTTCCAAGTGGTGGAGACCTGACGGACAGACACTTCTCAGGTTGCTACAACCTGACCAAGCTCTTGGGTCTCCTTGACTCTCCTCTTTGCCTTCAGAACGGAGAGAGCTCTGTGACCAGTTAGCCACACCAAAACCAGGTCCTTGAAACTAGGTGCAGAGCAAGAGTGAGTACAGCCTGCTCAGTCTTGCTCCGAGGACCCCTTTGCTAGCTAGGGACACTGTGAAAGCACTGACCTCAGTGTCACCTTCCACCTTGTTGTCATCCTTGAAAAAGCACACAGTTCCTTCTAAGTCCTCCTGGACCACAAGAAGCCTAAAATGCGTACCTTTTTTAGGATTCAGATATTTTTGGAAACTGACACCTGCTTACACAAAGTGAAATAAAAGACAGTATACATGGAAAAATACATTAACACAAACTATAATGCAATGTAAGAGAAAATTCTGATGCCTAGTGCATTACAGGAAGTGTGGTCCTGGAATGGGATGTAGGATTAGAGTTGTGTCATTGTCGTCTCTCAGCCCCACTGGGACATCTCCAGGCAAGCCTGTGTGAAAAGCTCCTTTGGAGGCAAAAGCCAAAGCCTGGTGGTTTCTAAAGGGGTTGGCAGGTGGAAAGAATTAAGGCTTTTCCCAGGAAGGCTCAGAAGCCCCACCAGGTCTGCGACTGCAGAGTGAGGTTCCACTGAGCCGCCTGATCCATCCCGGGCCACGTGGATTTGGTCTCCAGCCTGGCAAATTCCACAGCCACTGCTGTGGAACCTAAGGAGCCGGAGCCGAGCCAGGTGACTCTGCCTCCCTCTGACAAATGAGTGCGGGCTCCTGTTCTGGATGCTGGGGATGGGAAGGAAGAAGAAGGTAGGAGGGAGAAGAAGGGTGCACTGCCAGCTTCACATTCAGGTTTGCAGCTCTCTTACAGTGTGTCTCTCTGTCAGTGTTCTTTGGGACTTTAGCAATAAGTTTAAAAGGTGCTGGGAGCATCAAGAGCCTGGTGCTTCTGCCTTGCTAGCCTTCCCTCCAAAAATAGGCCCTGGATCCTGTATGGAGGATTCTGATCACCATAGTCTTCTTCCTGCTTCCTCTTCTACCCACTACCTCCGATTCCCAGATTAGCCTGCTTTTCTCAGCACCTCATGGGAAAAGGCTTCCTCCCAAGCCTGTCTTGTGACGTCTGTGATTCCCCAAGGATCTTGGTATCTACAAAGACAGCTCCATGGTCACCGAGCAGCTCAGCACTTTTTCTTTGTGTGTTGCATATAGGCTAAGACTAAGCGTCGGAGGAGACACTGGAGAAAGGCTGGGGGTCCTGGAGGGATGTGTGGAGGGCAGACGGGAGAGACGGGAGGGCTCTGCCCGCTTTGGCATGTTCTCAGCCCTTGAGGCTTAGCCCTGCCTGCCTTTTGCTGCTGGTGTTGCTTGTACTGCTCACTGGGGATTGGAGAGGTTACTGGGCGCCCCCTGGGGTAGAGGAGGTGAACCTATGACAGTCGTGCTGCATCGGCCATGCAGAGCCCTCTCTGTCAGCATGTCAGTCAGATTATCCACAGCCGGGCATCAGATATGCAGATTTAATTGCAGTGTCCACACTGTGTAAATAAATGCATATCGGACTGCACTCTGGGTGCAGGGTCTCTGAAGGCTCTGAGACGAAGATGAATGCTGGTAACTCCACCTTAGAATCACAATGTGTATAGTTTCGGCACAGCTCCACCACCACTGTGCTGGACGAAGCACTCGCCACTGAGCTGCATCCCAGCCTGACGTTTTCTCTTTACTACAAGGCTGGTTAACGTCAGGCAGATTGTAACCTCTTGGAGGTAGCAGGTCTGTCTCACTTGTCTTGATCTGTCCTCATCCTAAACGCATATCAAAAACCGCTTTCCCATAACAGATAATCCATAAGTATGTACAGAATTAAATGCCAGGGCCCATAGGATCTTAAGGTTTCTTCTCTTTTCCTCAAATGACTTTGTTAATGGAGAGAGGGTAGTATAAGAAGAGCTCCATTGCCAGAATGGGTCGGAAAATTATACTTATATTCAAGCCTAAAAGGGTTACCTGGTGTGAGCGGAAAGCATCTTCCCTACTGCCCAGGACCTTGTCCCTCTTCCCTCTGCTGTCTCCTTCCTTCGTCTTTCTGCTGGTCTTCTCTCTCCTCCTTCTGCTGTCCTCTCCCTTCTTCCCCTGCTAGTCCTTTCCCTCCTTCCCCACCCTACCCCTCCTTCCTCTGGTTACATAGTGGATAAACTCGGTGCCAGCAGCGTCCTCTCTGATTGGGTCCCTTCCTTCAAAACCCCGTCCTCAGGCTGGTTAGTGGAGTGGAAGCTGTCCAGTTGACTTAATTTTCAGTTCACTGTCACATTCAGAGAGGAGACCAGGCCTCACTTACTATTTTTCTGTCTTGCATGACTGGGTCTGTGCCAATGATGGCACTTGGCATTGCCCCCTTCCCGCCTGAAGGCGAGCAGTACCAGGGCCACTCTGTATAAAACAGATATTTGCTCCTTCTCTTCCCAGAAGGAGCAAGCTTGAATATAAGTCTCTCCTGCTTGGAGAGTGGACCCGGTCCAGCAGCTGACCTGCGTACGTGGTTGGGTGGTCCCTAGTCCCTGACCCAGCTTCTTGTGCCTTAGGCTTCTTGCAAAGGACCAATAGCCTGGAAGAGAAGAGTCGGCTTGTGAGTGCCTTCAAGGAGAGACAGTCTTCCAAGAACCTGCTTTCCTGTGAAAACAGTGACCGGGATGCCCACTTCCGGCGCACGGAGACTGACTTCTCAAATCTGTTTGCCCAAGGTAGTGCCACCCCAGCCTTTGGCCCTATAGCTGCCCATGGCCAGCTGGTTCCTTATTTCAGTATCTTGATATTTTCCTGAAATATTATTGTTCTAAACGAAGAGATGTCATGACTCTCTATGACCTTTCTTGAAATCACTCTCCTCACACTGGGATATGACAGATTTCCTCATGCTCTACTGTTCAGGTCTCTGTTTTGGAAGGTTGATGAAGCAAACGATGAGGCACATTCTAAAGACACTTGCAGGGACAAATATGGATCCAGAGTGTCCCAGAACTGAAGAAAATCAGTGATTTGCTTACTATGTATCCTTCAAAATTGCCCCACTTCCCAAAACCATACTCTGGGGAGTGGTACAGCTGAGTCTCATAACCAAAGTCAGTCCTAAAACTCTTTTTCCCTTTGGAGAACTTCTGCTAGTTCCTGTTGCTTCAAAAGGCTGATCTGGGTAGGTGTTTATGAGTCTCTGCTGAACATCCCAAAGGCAGACCTGCCTCTGTCCCACTCTTAGCTCCCCCCCCCCAGAAAGCCACAGAAGCCAAACAAGAGCACTGAACAAGACCTCACTAAAACCTCCAGCATGGTCTGAGAGTAGACACAGACCTGCAGACAAGCAGACAAGCTTCTTTTGAACACTGGCTGATGACAGTTAGTTATCCCCCACAGCCCACACCCTAGGCTAGCTCCCCCCACCCCAGCCCTCACTCCTCCACCTGACTGTCTTTCAGAGCTTAGAGCCTCAAGTCACCAGCAGACATCTCAGCCCTGGTGCAGGACAGTGAGGTCGAGACACAGCAGGGTCGCCTGCCTGTCTTCACCTGCTTGGCCACTCCCTTCCAGGTCGCCTCCAGCTCTACTTTGCTGTCTGAGGACACTATGAAAGACCACTGTCTTTAGGAGAGACCTCAAGCTCTACCCACAGAAGCCTTACCCTCTGCCATCAACAGATAAAACATATCATGAACACTGAATCTGATGTATAGGGACTTGTGGTTTCACAGCAGCCTGACAGAAGTGCCTTCTGTCACATTCCTCACAGAGGTCCACTCAGCCTGCCTTGGACAACTGCAGGAGCAAGTTGCTCATGGCTCTGCAAAGCAGCCGCATCCATGTGTGACCATCCTACCCGCAAGTGTATGCAAAGCACCTTTGTATGCACATGCGAGGTGTGACTGAAATATACAGTGAGTGTTAAAAGATTTTTTTCTTTGAGACAAGGTCTTGCTTTTGTCATTCAAGCTGGCCCTGAACTCACTGTGAAGCCCAGGCGAACCTTAACTCAGGCAATCCTCCTGCCTCTGCCTCCTGAGTTCTGGGATTATAGGGATGAGTCACCACACCCGGCACTGTGGTATGTGGTACTGATTGCTGGTGGACGTGAGTCTCCACACCCAGTGTTGTACATGGTCACCGGGGATTGAACCCGGGTCCTTGCACATGCAAGGCAGGCGCTGGAACCCCTGAGCTAACTCCCTGGCCCCAAATTTTTAAAATCTATTGTCATAAATATCCCTCAAAATACTCCCCCCATGCACACACACACACACACACACACGCCCACTTGGAACAAACTTATCGCTCCGGACACATTCCGAAGCAGTTCTGGAAGTCTTCTTTCATGTCTTTATGAGGCGAGGAAAAGTACAGTGAGTGTCACCAACTACCATCCATGGGAAGGATAGGCTCCGGGGAGCGTCAAGGTGCTCTCCACATTCCTCCAATCTGGTACCCTGCAGTTTCTGGCTCTTCCTCAAAGTCAAAATGACCATGAAAGGTAAACGTTTTGAGTCAATTCAGAACACCAAGCCACTAAACAGAGCACTTAAAAACACTCGCGAAAGAGGACTTCCCAAAATGCTTCAGAAAAGGACAAGAACAACAGGACAAGCGTGTTTGAAGCAGAGTATTTTGAAGGGGATTAATGGCAATCTGTCTTTTACTCTATATTTTTAAATTTACAACATACACCGTATTTCTATCACATCTTTGTATATGCTTTCTACTGGGGCCGTGGTACATTAGATTGTCATTGCGTAAAAGTATTCAGGGTATAACGAAGCCTGTCAGGATATCATAGCTGACATTAGTATCTGTGATGCGGGTGATAACTATTCACTGGCTTTCCCCCCCCCCTCAGATCTACTTCCAGCTAAGAATGGGGAGGAGCAAACTGTGCAGTTCCTACTGGAAGTGGTGGACATACTCCTCAACTACATCCGCAAGACATTCGACCGCTCCACCAAGGTGCTGGACTTCCACCACCCACACCAGTTGCTGGAAGGCATGGAGGGCTTCAACTTGGAGCTCTCCGACCATCCCGAGTCCCTGGAGCAGATTCTGGTTGACTGCAGAGACACCCTGAAGTACGGGGTGCGCACAGGTAAGGCTGAGGGCTGGATGGACATGCAGAGACAGCCTCGCGCCCATCTCACACTGGCCAGTTGTGAAGCTGCAAACTCGTGCTGGAGGAGAAACGGCCCAGTGAGAGGAGGCAGCAGAACCCTCGGGGACCATATGAACACTGGCAAGAGGTCCACAGTAAATTTAAAAAATAAAGGTACACGGTAAAAGGGCAAGTTCTTTTTTAGTTTTAGGCTATTCAAAACCTGAAGAAAGTGGGACTGCCCGTCTGTTTTCCTACTTCCCTGTTTTGTTTTTGTTTTGTTTTTTCATTTGTTTTGTCTTGTTATAGTTTAGGCTATCCTTCAACTAGTAACTATGTAGCCAAGGCTGGCCTCAAACTGATGGGGATCTTCCTGCTTCAGCCTCCCAAGTGCTGAGGTTACAAGTTTGCGTCACCATGCTCGAACACTTCCCTACTTCTTTCCTGCCTCCGTTTTCATGCCTGTTTCATTCTGATAAGTCTTACCTGTTCTGTCACTGACACTGTGAAGAATCGGGCCCATTTTCTTTCCTTTCTGAATTACTTTCCTAGGGCTGTCATCACACATTATCACCATCTGTGTGACTTAAAACAATAGAAATTTGCTCTGTCACAGTTACAGGTGTTGGTCAAGCCACACTGTCCTCAGAGTTTCTGGGAGAGATTCCACCCTTGCTTCCTCAGCCTCTGGTTGGATTCTTGAGAGGACACCAGTCTTTGCAAAAGGCGCCCTTAATCCAGCATGAGCGCATGACTTCATTGCACTGGCAAAGACCGTATTTCCAAGGAAGGTCACGTTTACAGGAACAAGGGATTAGGACTTGAATACCTTTTTGGATGAAACAGTTCAACCCACAGTGTTTTCTTATTGGGTAAAACAAAAATATCTGTGTCTCTCTGTCACACATGTGCACATACACACACTCCCTTCACATTCTATTCCAGCCTATGGAGCTTAGACACACTGACGCACCAAATCATACTTCCAACTAGGAGACCCCAAGGTTGTCCTCTGGCCTCCCCTTACATTTTAAAAAACAATTTCCACTGTGACCAGACTCAGTGAGACTCACTTCCATGTGCTCAGTCCATTGTTTTTTCCCCAGGAGTGGGGATCGAACTCAGGGTCTTGCACTTGTGAGGGAGGTACAGTGCTGCTGAGCTAAATCTCTGGTCCCTCCTTTCCTTCCCCTCTAGTCTGTACTTTTTAATTATTTGGTTTTTGAGACAGGATCTCCTTTCATAGTCCAGGCTGGCCGTGAACTCACTGTGTAACCCAGCCTGGCCTCAAACTAACAATGATCTTCCTGCTTCAGTCTTCCAGGTTGCTGGGATTGTTACGGGATTGTTAGCCCGCCTTATGTTGTTTAGTTGTTGAAGAAAAACATTCTCCTCTGTTGAGGTATATTTCACTTGGCATGATAGCTAACCCACTCTTGATAGAGAACTAGTAGTGTTATTTGGCGAGATTTTTTTAAAAACTCAGAATTCCCATATATAATTTACTTTAACCTAGCATTTTTTTTAGTTTATTGTCTATTTCTTCTACACGTACTTTCTCAAAGATGGGGACCACATATTTTTTTGTCAATAAAACTCAGAATTATGGTGTTCCTCAAAGAAAAATGCCTGATTTTGTGGCAATAGCATCTCATATCATCTGTATACAGAAACATTTCATGGGCAGAGAAAGTATGTCATTAGCTCAGGGTACAAACCTAAGGTATTAAGTTTGCAACCGTGCATTTCTGTTCCTTAGAGCAGCTTAGGGAAGCAGATACTTGCATTTACAGGGTTCGTTATCTTCCAAGGCACAGTTCTACTGGGGGTCAGTCGTTGGCCCTGGTTACAGTAGACCGTTGCTGCTAAATTAAAATGCAGCTCCTGGTTGATGCTTTGTAATATAGATACAGAAACAACAGGAGAAGCCCTTCTGCACTGTGGAAATTTAAGAAAGAACCTGATGGGACCGGGGATTTAGTTCAGTGGTTCCGATGTCTTCCTGGCAAGTGCAAACTCCCAAGTTCAATCCCTGGAACCACATACCACAATGCCAGATGTGGTGGCTCACACCTGTAATCTCAGCACTCGGGAGGCAGAGGCAGGAGGATTGCTGTGAGTTCAAGGTTTGCCTGGGCTACGTATTGAGTTTAGGGCCAGCCTGAACTACAAAGTGAGACCCTGTCTTGAAAAAAAAATCCCAACTCTGACAAACTGAGTGCAGTGGAGCATGCTGGTAATCTCAACACTGAGGAAAGCTGAGGCAGGAGGGTTTCAAGGTTGAGTCCTGCCTTAGACAAGCTAGAAAAACTTTGTCTTGAATCAAAAAAGGATGGGGACGTAGCTCATTGGTAGAGTGCTCCTGGGTTTTACCCCCAGTATTGGGGGTAAATTGTATATTGTGAAGACAGACAGACAGGCAGACAGACAGACAGATAGAGGAGTTTTAATGATAAAAACTAATCCAGATACAGTCTGTGATCAGACAACGAAGGCATTTGGAAATTCATATACAAATGAACAAAAGACTTTTTTCTCTGGTACCAGGGATTGAACAAAAGACTTCTTTAAAAATAAGGAACAATCATATGCAACTTCTCTCCAAACTGATGCAAACACTGGTCACCTGTTAGAAACAGTAGCTATTTAGGTGATTTCTAGATATTCTGGACTTCTTTAGTTGTTCTTTAATTTCTTCTTATGGACGTCTTTGAATTCATGCGAAAACAGAATTGTCTCGTGAATTTCAAGTGCCAAACACTCCACTTTAACTAATGTGAACTCCTGTCAACTTTCTTCACCTTTATCTCCACTCTCACCTCCCTCTTTATCATATGGAAGCAAATCCCCTATCAGATATTATTGCGTCTGTACATACTCTTCATCCTGAAAAAGTCTTTGAAAACCACTGTGTCATTGTCATCTATGAAAAAACACTTTTATATTTCCTTAATGCAATGAAATATGCAGCATTCAAATTTCCAATTGTTTCATGAATGTCAAACATTTTATTTTATTTTAATATATTTGAATCAGGATTCAAGTAAGTCCCTCAGTGCTTGTTGGTATATATTCTAGACAATAGATTTCTTCCACCATCTCTTTTTCCCCCTTGTCATTTATGTGTTGAAATTATTTATTGAAATAATTATTAATTATTTTTTAAAACAACTCTTTTTTCTCTCCCATACAGGACACTGAGAATTTGTGGCTGAGTGTCTGATTTTTTTTGAACACATGATTTGAAATTGAATCCTAAACCAGAATGTTTTGTTAGTTGATAGAAATTCTAATAGAAGATTTTTGGGACAAAAGTTGTAGCTATGTGGTAATAGAAGGCTTCAGGAATTTGTGTGCTTTGTATTTTAGTGGAGAAAAGAGACTATTTCACTTTGTCAGTCTTTTTCCATCTTTTGCCTCTTCCGTGCTATGTGGGTTTAACACATTATTAAATAAAGTGTGATGGCTTTTATTTTTTATTTAGTCTTGTGTTGAAAAGAAGCATTTGCCATTAAAAAGTTTTCAAATGGCTATTGCATGCATTATAACAGATGCAATTGAAGCAAAGTTCTTTATGTTGCTGACATCATAAGTTCTGTTGGCACTAAGGAAAGTAGAGTAAAATGAAATAATTTAAGCTATTTAGACTAGTTTTCATGAACATCTGGAATCTGACTGAAAGTGTACACTAAGTTTACTATTTTTTATTCTCTTTTTCTAAAAGTCAGTATTGTTGAAACTCTTGATATCGAATGGTTGGCATCTCCTGGTATTTAAAAAAAAAAATCACACTGCAGATGATATGAATGAGAACCCTTCTGATCTTGGGAAGAAGGGACATTCTCAGAGAAGGGATTTAGACCAGGAGCGTTTGAACACTGTCTTTTGGACATTTGTTTCAGAAGCGAAGGCAATTTTCTTTGGAAACAGTAGTCAGCAAATCTTTCTCACTCCAGTTCTCTGTCACATAGCCTTAGCTAATGTATTGTGTCGACTCTCTCGTGACAGCTGAGCCAAGCCTGCAGATGCAGAGTTGGTTTTCCCATGAATGCCAAGTTGGCAAAACATGGCAACGATCCCAAATTTGCTGAGGACAGAACCTGTTAAAGCGCACTGTAGGTTGCACAGGGTTTTAAAGTAGCTTCACGGTGACAGTTCCTGCACCAGCCACGCCCTAAGTGAGTGAGGACTGTGTCTTCCAATTCCACAGAGGAGATGTTAGGTCAGCCCAGCAATTCAGTTGGTTTCATGGGGCACCTCAGTGTAGCCCAGGAAGACACACCAAAGTTTGACATCACACTCACCACAGAAACTCTGAGAGAGCAATGGCATGTTCTCAGCGTCAGAATCAGAATCAGAGCCCACTCTTCCCTTAAATCTCATTTGGTCCATAGAGCTAAGAATTCTCTCTGAGGCCTACAGGCTCTTCTCCATCAGCAAATCTGGATTTGGGATTAAAATCCTTGGAGTGTTGAGTTAAAAATTGAAATACTTATGAAAAAAATCAGAACAGTACATTCTCTATTGTATTTAAGAAATAAGTACCACAGAGAAATTCACCTGGAAGTTACCAGATAAAATATTAGGAAGCATGATACTCAGTTTTTTTTTTAATTTAAAAGCACAACGCTTTAGAAAGGTAGAGGTTGGCAGGGCATCCTTAGAGTGGTAGGTATAGGAAGAGTCAACCTGACCTCTTTTCTCCAGTTTCCTTGAGTAACCCTGTTAAACTGGGATGAGAACCTCATCAGTAGGATCTGATAAGACAGTGCTCTTCTTCTGAGGACAGCTTGAAAACCCTGGGTTTACCTTGATGTTTGCCTAATATCTCTCTAGGTCACCCTCGATTTTTCAATCAGCTTTCCACTGGACTAGACATCATTGGCCTAGCTGGAGAATGGTTGACATCAACTGCCAATACCAATATGTAAGTCTCATATTCCTTTCATATCAGCAACCAGGATGTATGGCTGTGGCTTATTGCTTGAAAAGTCCAATTCTAATACTTCTATTTTATTAAAGTTTTTCTGATCATTTTTTTCTTCTTCAAACCTTTAGTTTTCTCATAGTTCTGTTAATAGTAGATACTTTGTAAACTATTTTTGGAATTGAATAATATAACTTAGTTAGAATATACTCCTGAGAAAATAACTCTAGCTTTCAATATTTCGTATGAAGTTTCATGATAATAGATTCTATTTCTTTCAAAGTATATCTAAAAAGGTTGTGTTTTTGGTATGATCTTACTTTCTTTTCTCATCCAAGTACATTTCTCCTCATAATTTAGCTCTTATTTTCTCCAAAATTCGAGCTGCCGTAGTCACAAATCAATATGACCAACCTATTGCTTAACCAAGAAATTCTAAAACAAAATTCAGCTGGTACTGATACTTTATATAGTCCTTTTAAAATAGTTAATTACATTTGCTGAATTTGACATTTTTACCTGTACTTACATAGACAAAGTCTTCACTTATTTCTAAGTTCTTATAATTTACATGAAACTACTCTGAGGTCCTGGGGTACAAATGCTGCCTCCATAGCCTTCTTCCAGTCACCCCAGCTCTTCCTCTGCAAATGTGTCCCTTCTTGGGACATCCTATGGGACGATGGAGTCACCACAGCCTAGTAGCTGCTGGCTTTTCTCTCAGCAATCACGGTAATGTCTCACATTATCTATACACTCAGACAGTGACACCACATTTGATTAGAGCATCCAGGGGGAAATAATGAAACCAATTTCTTAAAATAATTTCTCCCAATCATTTTTTAAAAGATCATAGTAAAGTAGATTTTGAAAATATTGAATTTAGGTGAAAGAGTGGTATTGTTTAAAATGAGAAATTCCACGTGACAGCAAGAGAGAACATAAGTTACTAAAGTTCAAGGTATTCTATTTGTCTTTATTAACTATGACCACCCATGAAGCCAAAATGATATTTAATGATTATATGTATCCATACGTGTTCAAGTCTCTTATGCTATGACTTGAAATACTGAAATTACACTCAGAAAAAGTTTCTATTAATTAAAGATTACAACTTTGTTAATTTAAAAGAACACTGATGAAACTTTAAAAGCATATGTGACAAGTGAATCCTTTAGTACTAAAAGGCATAAAAAAATTCAACTGATTGAAAAATGGAAACAGTTTTCATGCTCCGTACTTCACTGAGTGTCCAGGTTGGATCACGAGATTTCAAAAGGATGAGAGAAATTCATGTCAGGGATATAGTCAGCTGGACAAGCTCCTCAAACAGGAAGCTCCCATTTGCAGTCTTTGCTGTATTATGACTTGTGGGATAAAAATACATGGATCAGCAAGCACAAACACTGTACTGTGCTAATTAGAAGTTTTAAAAGGCACTATTTGTAGCATCTGCTAACACTATGGAACAATTTAAATCAGAAAATATAGTTTGCTTATTTGTTTGCACACTCAGCAATTTGCAAGATAAGTGAAAAGAGCAGAATAAAAGGTATATATCCATTAGGACTCAAGGGCCCATAGCAACACCGGCAATGATTTCCCCAAACATCTTGAAACATGAATTCTGCAGACCTCTCAGCTGCAGCTTCCTAATGTAGAAAGCCAATCTCAAGGTAAATAAAAAGAACTCACCCTTTTGAAGTGCTTATGGCCAAATATTATCCTAAAAGGCTTTTCTTCCACTAGAAAAATCCCCCAGATTCCTCTCCTTCTTGTCTGTTCATAAAAATCAGTCCTTTTACCTCAGCCCAGCCACAAAACACTAAAATACGCCCCAGCCATCTGAGGTCAAGGCCAGTCCAACTGAATGACACATTGTAATTGCCACTGTACTGAGCAGTAGGTATTTATAAAATATGATCCGATTCCAGAAGATCGATAGAGAAGGTTATTTAAAATAGTGAAATAGTTTCTGTCAGTTCAAGGCATTGTCTGAAGAAGGAATAACTATTATCTAGAAATTGTTCAAAGCCAGTTCCGCTGGAGGATTATGAAATGTGGCAGCATTGTAGAAGCCGAGGCAACATTCACTCCCCTGAGAAAATTTCTTCTTCCACAGAGAACAGCATTCAGAATAAGTCTGGGAAAAGATGTCAGGAGGATCCTCCACTGGCAGGACGTGCTTAAATTTGTGATAGGCTCTAACGTATTGTTTGTTTTTTAACCTGCACTCACTGTGTTTGGGTAGCAGTGCTAAAAGAGAATAATTACCATATTTCTGTCTAGTGGTTTTGTTTTTGTTTTGAGGCAAGGTCTTGCTTTTGTAGTTTAGGTTGGCCCTAAACTCAGGCTGGAACTCACAGCAATCCTCCTCTTCTGCCTCCCAAGTGCTGGCATTACAGGCATGAGCCGCCACACCTGGCACTGTGGTATGTGGTCCTGTTTGCTGGTGGGCATGAGTCTCCACACCCAGTATTGTTGTATGTGGTTACCAGGCATCAAACCTAGGCCCTTGCACTTGCACAGCAGGTGCTGGAACCACTGAACTAAATTCTCAGCCCTGTCTAGTGTTTTTAAAAGAACTATTCCATTTCCCCATTCAAGTGGCAAAGTGTCTGGCTGTTAGTAAAGAAAGAACATTTATGTTCATGCTTTTCTACCTGCTTGTGCATGAAGCTTTGAGATCTATTCTGCTAGGCAAGGACCCAATAAATATCCAGAGGAGACTTTGCAAATGACTAACTGTCCTTAGCATCTGCAGCTCTTTTCTTCCACACCAGGAACAACTGTGCAGACTGAATAGTGCTCAGGGGCTAACAGCAGCCCGCCCTCAACACCAGCCGGCCATACATAACCTCCATGGCAGGCTCATTCGCAGCCGGTTGCCACGAGGTTATGATTTCAAGGCTCTAGTGCTTTACTTTCATGGAAGTTACACAGGAGAAATTTTCTCCGAAAGCTATCAGTCATCATTTACCGTGGAGCAGACCGTTAGAGGGGAGCGTGTGGTGACCGGTTCTCATCTGTCATGGGAAAGCAGTTGCGATGTAGAAGACTTACAGTTCTGCTCCAAAATGTACTAATTGTGAGATCTAAACGCAGATCACAGAAATCCTCTGAATCTCAGTTTCTTCATCAGGAAAATGAAGGACAACAATTTTCATCTTGCAGAGTGATCCTAAAGCCTGAAAAGGCTGCAATCCTAAGTCCCTGGTATGCAAGGGCACCCGACACAGACCTAGGCAGGACAGCCGCTCCACAGGCCGCTGTTGTCGTTGAGGACTCCTTCTCTTCAGCCTTTTGGCCTTTTGTTTGTCTCTCATCATATCTGGACAACAGACGGTTTCACTGAGCTCTCCTCTGCTCGAGTGTATCATCCTCGAGGGCCAAATCTTATCTGCCACATGTGTGAGAAGTGTAAAAGGACTGGTAAGATAGGAAGTGTGGAAGAGTATTTTTCCTCTTATTAGAGAAGTCCTCAGTTTGACAGTCACCGGCACACGGGTTCTGTGTGTCCTTGTGATCAGATTGTAGCATGTGGCTGTCATCCACAAAGCTGCCTTGTGGTGAATTCCAACGGCAGGAGCTCTGGCCATCATTTCTGTGTTCTAGAACTCAGGGAAGAAGGACAGAGGGAAAAAGTAAAGGACTGAGAAAGGAGTAAGGAAAGAAGAAAGAGGGAAGGGCAAGCAAAAGGGGACATACTCCCTACTGCTCAGATCTCAGAAGTCACATGCAATTTCCTATAGTAATTATTTGGTCAAAACTTAGCCCCATGGCCACAGCTAGGAAGGTTGGAAAATGTATTCTTTGATCTGGTTAAGCTGTATTCCCAAATGAAATTTAATGAAGTAAGAGAAGATGGATATAGTTAGCAAGCAGCAGATTCTGCCATAAGGAACTAGTGTCTATTCAGATTAGTTCTGAATAAATCCTGCTGGAAAGGTGAATTGAACCACAAAAAAAGGGCTGATCACCTTGATACTCAATTTAGAACTCTCCTCTAGTATCACCTCAGGAATGTTCACCATCTTACTGTTTAAACCTTCCCAACCCTGTGTTCTTCTGCTATAACCCAAAGGTTTGTGCAAATGTAATGTCTTGCTCTATCATACTGAAATGTAATCTTGTACCTTGTCTTCAGCATCCAATCAACTTATGAATCCTCATTTAACCTTTGATGTCTTGATTTCATCTGTTTTCACCTGTCAGTTAGAGGAGGAATACCTAACCTGGGATCCAGGTTGTAAAAAGTCTCCTGTTATTGCACATAATGTGCATATGCTAATCTTTTACCTGGAAATAGGGACCATAGCTTTGCTAGCATTCCCAAAGTAGTTTGTGACACAAATTAAATTTTTTTAAAAAACCACTGCTCTAGAATGCACTTCAAGGCTTTCTAAAGGGCTTGTGGGTAGAAGCATACTCCCCACTCCAATAATCAACATGGTTTTAACTCGGAAGGCAGAATGAGAAAGAGTATCAGGAACAGGGAAGACTATGTTGGCCTGTTTGTCAGGCTTACCTGTGCGTCAACAACCATGGATCAATCTTCTAACTTCTAGGAGCACAGGATGCTGGGACTCAATTCACAGGTCAGATTAAGCTTATTATTTGCTGTGGAATAATTGATCCTTCAAACATAGGCAGGGACTGTCAAGATGTAGCTGACATCAAGAATCAGATTCTGGAGCCATCCTAATAAGCTTTCTCAGGGTCGGGAATGCTGTCTTATAAACATCTTTGTCTCCTCCATTCATAGGAATAGTCACTCAGTAACTATTTGTTGAACAGAACTGGAACAGACAAAGAACCTGAAATAAATAAGATCAGCCGATCCTCTGAACTCAGAATTCATTGCTGAGCCTGAGAGGAAGGCCATGTTCTAGGTCCTTAGGTAGAAAGACTAATTCCTGAAAACTTGGGTTCTAAGTTGATTCTGATCACAAAGCCCAGAGTTGGACCATGACCCACCCCTGTCCTTAGTACTAGAACTTCTCCCTCCCCCATGTGGTTCCTACCTGGCCATCTGACACAGACTTGACTCTTTCTCCACTTTCATCTGAGCCTCAATAATGTTCTGTTATTATGGTATATGATTCTAACCGTTCTCTGCCTTACTCTAGAGCGCTTTCTTATTTGGTATTATGAGATTCTAGCATCTAAACTTCCACCAGTACATCTTCACCATGCAAACAGTGTTGTCATTTCAACATTTCAAAAATCAGTGGAACCATTGGTAATACATCTGTCCAAGAATGGGTGGAAGCGCATCATGAGTTTGCCTCTTGGTACACCCCAGCAGCACAGGCTAAACCAGGAATCCTTCTCTTCTTCTTCCTTTATCAGGCCATCAGACATGAGTGTTGGTTGCTACGATGATGGGGCTCAGAGCAGAACCAAAGCATGATTGTGACCACCAGAGGTGATGGTAACTGAACACATAATTTCCAAGGGTCTTCTTCCTAAGTGTCCAGGGGCTTCTCAAGGAAGATGGGCATATTCTTTTAGAAGCAAAATTCTTCTACCAAAAGACATATCCTAAGGAAACTACAAGAGCATTCTCACTTGCAGACAGATTTTCTAAATGACTAGAAAACAAGAATCCCTATTAGTCCTTGATTTTGGCACTCAGCCCAAGCACTCAGACAAATGCTAGCACCCCCCCATATCACTTGGCTGAGTCAGCAGAGGCATCTGTCTTGGGCAAGGATGGTCTGAGCCTAGCAAACAAGCTCTAATGCCTAAAGATTTCAAGCAAAAAGAAGAAAGATAAAAAGCCTCTGAGCTTAGTAAATATCTGTCTGTTCTGGTTTAGTTATCTGTGGATGGACCCTCCTTGATTTCTGTTAGGCTGTTTGGTACCATAATCTTTTTCAATGATTATTCTACCATCATGTGGCTCGGCTTTAAAAAGAGCATGGCTTGCAACTTTCATATCAGTTTGTTGGGAGACCAATGTAACCTGGCAGATCTGATGCCCGCAGTTAACTATGTGTGCAGTTGACCATCTTCTTGTTATTTATAATTTGTAATTTGAAAATCTCATAATTATTCTTGACAGTTACTGACTTTTTAGAGAATTATAGGTACATATTTGTCCTGGGGGATTATCACGAGAAAAACTATGTAGATAATTATATTGAGATCCTTAAAACATGGGTCAATATTTCCAATTATCTTCACAGTTAGCTTTCAGATGTTTACATTGTTTTTAAAAGATAGACTTTGGCTCTGGTTTTTATAGATTCTACAGGTGTGAAACTGGCAGTATGTTTCAGTTTTTTTTTTAATGTTGCAAACTGAATGTAAGTAAAACTTAAAATATGTATTTTTCAAATAATATTGACACTGCCTTGCAGCCTGAAAGAAAAGAGACCTAGAAAAGTCATTCTCTTTCTTTCTGTGATTCTGAGTAAACCACACCTAAGACAGTTGAGAATCTATTTTGCTGGTGAAGTATTAGAGAACAGACATTTCAGCCACCTTTCTCTATAACACAGGCTGCTTCTGGCATTTTATAATTGGTGACTTAATGCATTTCCAGAGAGTGAATTGCTTTAGTGGTTTGTGTTTTGCTTTGTTTTGTTTTGTTTTGTTTTGTTGAGACAGTGTCTCACTATGTAGTTCAGGCTGGGCTCAAACTCACAGCAGTCTTCCTACCTCCGCCTCGAAAGTGCTGGGAGGTTGACCCCCACACCCGGCTCTCTTTATTGGTTTTGAATGTCTTATTTTAGAATCCACACACAAGTTCTGAATCAGTCATGTGCGTTCCTAAAAGAAGTGACTTGGCTTCTTTCTTGTCATCCCTTTTCTTACCACCTTTCCAGGTTTACCTATGAAATTGCACCAGTGTTTGTCCTCATGGAGCAAATAACACTTAAGAAGATGAGAGAGATAGTTGGATGGTCAAATAAAGATGGTGATGGGATATTTTCTCCTGGTACGCTTCGCTTCTTATCCTTTTACTGCCCTACAGATTTATAGTATGAATCCTTGGGGTTCTTGGAATATTAAATAAAACACGGGCCTGTGGAAGAATAATGACATTAAAAAGGTTTTTTGACTGTCATTGTGAGAATGAAGGCTAGCAAGAATTCCACATTCTCTATGAACTAACCAGCAAAGGCTGTGCCTAAATCATACAAACCTACAAAGGCTGTGTCTAGATTGTGTGAAAGACACTGCTCTGTCAACACCAATTTGATGTGCTTGGGATCAATGGATCGAGATTGACCATTACCTGATTGACTTCAGCCTAAATAGTATATCTACTTTGAACCTATAGATTCAATCAAATACAATAGGAATCTTTCTAACAAGCACAGATATTCTTAGAGGTAGTGAGAAGTTGTAGATGTTGTCAAAGTCTGTGTGATTGGCAAAGGGAAGAGAAGAAATAAGCAATACAATTGTTGAGGCAATTTAAGCAAACCTTGCATTTGCCTGTATTTTCAGTAACATATGAAAGTCGCTATTTTTTGAGGCTAGACATACTGAGTTGCCTCAGTTTTTATTTATGTTAACATGCATTTGTTTTTATTTAAAGAAACTTAGAGCTCTTCTTAGTAACTCTATAACTCGGTTGGGCTATTCTTTGAAGAGAGTACCCAGGCCAGTAGCCAAGCAATGTCACTGTTTCTTTTTATAAGCTCCATTACTCTCTTCCTCTTGTCTTTCTGAACCCAGGGAACAGATTCATCTTTGTTCAGTAAATAGATTGAACATAAAGTGGAAGCTGGAAGATTATAACTCACCTATTTCTTTGTAACCACTGCCTCTTCCTCTTATATTTTTGTCTGGGCTGCTAGTGAGAAGGACACTGGATAGTGAATTATCTGTAGCCAAGTTGCCCACAGAGCTTTAGAAATGAATGCAACCACCTATATTCCCGAGAAAGAGTCCAGGGGCAAGCCCCGGAAGTAGGGAAGCTAGCCAAGACAATGAGGGTATTACCTTTCTTGACCTGCTTTATCTTGAGACACCAGTTCAGCCTTTTTGTCAGAAACAATATCGAAAGAGCCTCAGCCCTTTCCACTGTGTCTGCTTGCTGATAGGGGGAGCCATCTCTAACATGTACAGCATCATGGCGGCTCGCTACAAGTATTTCCCGGAAGTTAAGACAAAGGGTATGGCGGCTGTACCCAAACTGGTCCTCTTCACCTCAGAACACGTGAGTTGGGGGCTCTTGCTCATGGATTGTGGTTTCCAAAGGACTAATCTAACTTTTAACCTCAAGCCTCCATTTGTTGCAGAGTCACTATTCCATAAAGAAAGCCGGGGCTGCACTTGGGTTCGGAACTGACAATGTGATTTTGATAAAGTGCAATGAAAGGTAGGCAGGGGAGAGTGAATATTAAGGTCTTGATATATTAAATGTGTTCATCTGTTAAATTTGTTTTATTGTGCTTAAGAACTGGCTCAGTACAGAGTGCCAAGCTGCTAATGGTCTGTTGAAAATATCCGATTAAATTACTTTTGCTGCTGCTAAAGTTTTTTTTATTATTATGTGCAATCTCATTGATTCTTCATTTTAATTTCTTTCATTTTACAATAATTATAGGGGGAAGATAATTCCAGCTGATTTAGAGGCAAAAATTCTTGAAGCCAAGCAAAAAGTATGTACAACACAGTGTATTTGAACCCCAGAAATTATAAATTTTTAAAAAATATTTCCTTTTTTTCCTTCTGATTTGAATAATACAAAACCTTTGAGAATATGACTCTATTATCTCTAAAATTCTGTTGTTAGATACTGTATTATTTCAAACTAGGAAATGATTCAACCTCAAAGCTTTCTATGAAACATCTAGTTTTGGTTTTGATAAATGAAAAACGTAATCATTAAGCCATTTGTCTCCTTTATGACAAGTGACCTCTTGCTATTCCTCAATAAGTCACCTACTTAGGCATCATGAAGATGTTCAATATTCTTACTTGTTTCTTGGTAAGTGTATCATTGATTTAATAAATGTCATTTTACTTTAGAAGTCTATTTAGCAAAGTTCTTCCAAGCCCTACCAGATGGTCCATGGTATCTGGCAAAGCCTCAACAAACTTTATTAAACACAAAAATTTAATGGAATATATGTATCACCAAGTCACTGCCAGGTAGCTGTCAAACAATTTACTAAGACATTTTGTTTCTTGCTTGTGCCTCCTTCTCTGGTTTCGTTGTTTCACCATGTATTAGTGTTTTACCTTCACAGTGTAAATAACCAATAAGGTTCCCACTTAATTGTTACACCAATAAAGTTGCACAACAGAAACCTACGAGAAACAATAGCTGATGACACTCAGAAGTAAAGCATTGTAGTAATACCTGCTCTTTATTCCATTCATTATTACTTTTTATATTTGTCCCAGAACTCATCTCTATGATCGCAGTGTATCTTTTGTTTACTTAATTTTATTGCCTGTCATCCTCCCCACCACTAGAACATAAACTCCACAATGACAGAATTCTTCACCTGCTGGGCTTTCCGCTATATCTGTAACACCTATAACTGAGCCCAGCATCAAAGTCACTAAAAACAATCTACTGAATAAATGAATGAGTGAGTAAATGAGCCAACAAAAAAAACCTACCAGACGTAGTATCTGATACTGCACCAGCTGGGTTGATCACTATTTAAAATAAATGCCATTGCAATTCTTCTTTGAGGGAAATGAGCAACGAGAAAGGCTAAAAGCACTAATCAACATACTCTCTTCCTCATCTTGCAGGGATGCGTTCCTCTTTATGTCAACGCGACTGCTGGCACGACTGTTTATGGAGCTTTTGATCCGATACAGGAGATTGCAGATATATGTGAGAAATATAACCTTTGGCTGCATGTCGATGTAAGTGATATAATGCACAGAGCAACCCAGTCCACTGGGGGAGGAGGGTGGAAATAGCTCTGCTTTCTGATTTGCCTCAAGCTGCTCCCCACACCCCAGCTGACCTGTTCTGCACACTACATTAGTTCCAGCTCTTCCCCGGCCTCCAGCCAGCCACTCATGACTGGAACCAACCACAGACCTGTCCGCCCTCTGGGATGCCTCCAGTTCCTTCCTGTCCGATCCCTGTTTTCTGTAGTGCCTTCTAGAAGATGCTTCTTACTGGCTTCCCAGTTTGCTTTGTTTGGACTACTACAAAGTAAAATGTAGCTGATTTCAGAGGAGAAAAAAAATATGATAGACTATATAGAAAGTGGTCATGAATGGGAACATTTAGTCACACACTTGCTGCCCAGCCATTGATGACACTTTTCCAAAAAGAATGCCTATCTGCTACATGCAGAAAAAAATCAGAAAGCCTTATGGAAGACATTTGCAACTAAGAGATACAGTTCTGAACTTTCCAACAATACAAATGGTGTTTGTTGACCTGTGTGACTAGGTGTATATATATATATTTTTTTTTTTTTCTTTTTCTCTATCCATTCTCCTGTGGATTTTACTTCTCACAACTGGATTCTGGCAAAATCTGTCCTGTTGCTGAACCAATGACTAAGAATGTTGTGTCATGTAACATGCCAAGCTGTCCCGTAGACGTGGGCCTCGGTCCACACAAATGTCTTGCTACAGCTGGAGCTTTGGGACCTGGTGGGAGCTGCTGCTTTCTGAGCTTCTCAGGATCTGTTAGAATTCTGCTGTAGGAAGAAGCACAGCCTGTCAGCCTGTGTTGCTTCCAGGGTTTCCATGGCTCCCAGGGGACTCAGGGTGGCCCTGGCTCTCCGTAGTGCTGTAGGCCCTTAGATCTTACCCCTGAGGCACCGCGCTGAGACCTGGTTTTTACCTCATCTCTCAGAGCACTACTGTGACATTACATTGGAGGAACTTTGGGTAAAAACACAACAATGACGCTTTCTTCCCATTTCCCAATGTCTGTTAAACATTTTAGTAACAATGGCGAATAGTTACAACTCCCTGAGCTGGTTGAGCAATCTGCATGGGTTCCTTTCATCAGAGAAGCTTCCTTTTCCCCTTTTCCTTTCTGCCTCGTGTTTTACTAGAGGTGTGGAATGACTGGCTGGGTTTAGATTCTTCAATGTCGCTGTTCCCTCTCCCTCTCCTTTCTCTGTCCTCACAGGCTGCCTGGGGCGGTGGGCTGCTCATGTCCCGGAAGCACCGCCATAAACTCAGCGGCATAGAAAGGTACGGGCGAGCTTGCTAGGCTTCCCTACATCCAGAACATTCTGCACGCTGTGCACTAATGTTGGCCTGCACCTCCCCCAGCCCTGCTTCCCAACATCTTATTTCAGTCAAACATCAGTCCAGCAGGCATTTACTGAGCACTTACTGTATGACTGATTTCCAAATCAAGGGAGTCCTCAGTGGGTACACAATTTAGAAAGATCTAGAAACTATATGACAGATGCACCGATAGATGAGATTGTAGGTATCTGGCTTGGGGAAAAGGGTGGTTAATTTGTGTGAAGAATTGGAGGCTAAATCAGAATTTGCCATGAGTACAGGAAAGCCCATGGATTCCTTTTATTCATCTTCCTGAGTAAGTGAGATGACTCTTGGGAAGGCAGCAAGGCACTCAGCTCCCCCTAACACATCTCAACAGTTGCTGGGATAGAAAGAGAAAGCTAGGAAGCAAGGATATGGGAAAGCAGATCCCTGGCAGTGGGGAGTGCAAGTGCAAAGGTCCTGAGACAAGACTGTCGTTAGTAAGCTGCAGGGCCATCCAAGAGGCCAGCGGGACTGGAGCACAGTGGCACAGGTGAGAGCAGACTAAGACTGGACAGACTGAAGGGAGCAGGTACCACACAAGCCACGAGTGACTTCTCTCGCAGTAATGACTCTGGATTTTGTTGCCATTCCTATGCCTCCTCCTCCTTCGGTCTCAGTTTTGAAAGGCCAGGGTCAAGGTGAGAGAGACCAACTCTTGAAGCATAATTAGATGACACTACAACTTAGAGGGGATTACAGTGAATGTGGATGAGGGTTGGAAACATTCTGTGTGCTAGATTTTCCTTTTTAACAAAACTGAACCTATGTCTTTCACTTCTCGTTTGTAGCATCACAGAATCATTATTTCAGAACTTTTATATACTTTTATTTTATTTTGAGACAGGGTCTTGCTTTGTAGTTCAGACTGGCCTTGAACTCTCTATGTAGCCCAGCCTAGCCTCAAACTCTCAGCAATCCCCCTGCCTCTGCCTCCTCAGTGCTGGGATTACAGGCGTGAGCCACCACGCCGGGCACTGTAGCATGTGGTACTGAGGATCAAGCTTAGGACTTTGCTCTTGCCAAGCAGACACTGGAACCACCAAGCTAAATCCCCGGCCTCAGAACTTTTAAATACTTAGAAAACCATTAAGACAATTTGTAAGATCTAAATACATTTTTAATGACTTTATAAATGATAGCAAAGAGAAAATCGATTGAATTCACTACCTTCCAAATGTGGCTTTGACACATACTTTTTCATGAGATCAGCCCCTTTTCATGAAATCAGTTTACTCTTTGGGACATTTCACAGGTCCCTTTCACCAGGCTTTCCTGCTTACACAGTTAAAATGAAAATACTTCAGACCTTTTTCTCTTCTCCTTGAAATGCAGTGTGTATATATACTCCACAAGTTCCCTTCTACAGGAACTAAATCAAAGAGGAGAAATATTCAGTGAGGACTTAGTGCTAAGAGAGCAGAGTCAGTGTAATTCTTAGGTATTTGCTGTGTCAGGGGGAACATCCTTCACAGGTACTGAAACATGGAGCCCAGCTGTGAGCCAGGCCACTGGGAAGGCCTGTAACCAACTGAGCAAGTTACCCAAGTTCCAATCATCAGCCATTACACTCGGTTGTCTCTGTGATGTCCTAGTGCGCTCCTTAACCACCTAATTGTGTCTGACAGAGTGGTAATGGTTGCTAGGAGACCATGCTTGTTAAGCTAGCATTGCAGCTCAAACTGGCAAAATCATGCCCATTTAGCATTTAAACAACATTGCTAAGGAGTCTGAGACTAGAATATTCCAGGGATTCTTGCTTTTTGATGTCATTCTTTGTACTAACCATAAATACGTAGGTGTACCTCATCAGTCTGTGTTTTAAATAAGAATAGAAAGACAAAGAAATCCAAAGTCTGCTCTGCAATTAGACTCCCTGGACTGCCTGTGTAACTTTATGTAATATATTTACCATGTTTGTACATCTGCTTTTTCATATGAATAGTAGCATCTATATCAGAAGATTATGGAAAATTATATAGTATGAGGATTATATATTCCAGACTCATTTTTGTCTTTATTCAATTCTGAGATAGAATTCCCATTTTACAGATGGGAACCCTGAGGCACAGAGGAGTTATTAAGATGCCCCAGCTAGCAAATATCAGACCTGAAATTCAGACTTGGATAACATGGCTCTAAAGCCTGAGTTAGTAACCGCAGTACCATAAAGCTACCTGCTCAAGCTCTTAGAACAACAGGACACTTGAGTTCTTTGCAGACAGCAGTAATCATTAACTGCAGTGACACAGAAGATGCAGTCAGCTACATAATGCTCCAAGACTGCCTGCAAAAGTGTTTCTTAGTTGATGAGATTTAGGAGAACAGCACAAAAAGTGTTTGTGACTTGAGTGGAGATGGGTAGTGTCTCCCTCGACAGGACTGTCCCCTCTCTCACGATGGCAGCTCCTCCTCAGAGCGTCATGTGCTTCTTTCAGGGCCAACTCAGTCACCTGGAACCCGCACAAGATGATGGGCGTGCTGCTCCAGTGCTCCGCCATCCTCGTCAAGGAGAAGGTCTGTACTCCACGCAGGCAGCGGGCCTTGCGGTGGCGCCCCGCCTGAGATGGGCGTGCTGCCCGTCCCCTCCCCGTCCCCGTCTGCGACCTCGTAGCTGACCGCTCACCCTCATCTTCCTTCTGGCTTTTGCTGTCGGCTCCTGCTCTGCACAGCCTCAGAGCCCCGGCAGCGCCAGAACCATTGTTTAATTGAGGACGCACATGTGAGTGGCCAGGGGAAACACCCAATCGATTCGTCCTCACTGCGAACAAAGTGCTCACTGGAACATACTGTGAATTCTTGGTATGACTTTATGGTTCCAGGGACAGAAATAAGTTAGAAGAAGAACTGCAAATACCTACTTAGGGCAACAAAGAATGCAGACAGAAAAGCCTCCATAAAGGAGTTCAGGCCACATTTCCTGGTCCACCCACCCCCACAGTGGGAACCTGCTGCATTCCCAGGTCTGTCCCTTGTTCCAGCAGCAGCAGGAACTCAGGGCCGTACTTCACTCGTACATAGAGTCTCCCTTTACTTCATAGAGGTCTTGCAAAGGTTGGAAGACTTTGGTGGGAGCTAGGGGAGCCTTTGGGATGAGAAAATCCCATCCAGGTACGAGGTTCACATTCCAAACCCCCACCCACTCCGGGCCCTAGCACTTCCAGACAACGTCCCCACTTTTCCCAACGTCCTTCGGAGGGGTGGGGAGGGGCAGGGCTTGTTATAGGTATCTTATACACAATGACAGAGAACAAAAGGAGGAAGAATTTTCCAAGTAGGATTTTAGAGGACAAGGGCAAGGGCTCTGGAATCGATCAGAAGGCTGAATGTGACCCCAGATCCCTGCTTTTCCAACATGTCCGCTCCCTGAGGACAGACGTACACCTCTTGATCCCTCGATAGGGTATACTCCAAGGATGCAACCAGATGTGTGCAGGGTACCTCTTCCAGCCTGACAAGCAGTACGATGTCTCCTACGATACCGGGGACAAGGCAATTCAGTGTGGCCGCCATGTGGACATCTTCAAGTTCTGGCTGATGTGGAAAGCCAAGGTAGGAGGGCAATCCAAGAAGGAAGCAGAAGTGTAACGCACACAAACTGGCTGCTGAATGAGGCCGTGATGTGCCACAGATAGCTGTGGCGAAGCAGCATCGGATAATTGAGCTCACTCTATTTTCTTTGTGAATGAAAGAGCAGTCTTATGTCATATTCTTTCTCTGTCGGTTCAGTCTCCCTGCTTTGAATTAACATGATACTCTCTTACAACTTTCTCTTGTTAACAACTAAAATTATTTGGTGCAGATAGAAAGATAAAAGATAAAACTACTGCGTTACTCTGAGTAGAATCCTGAATCCCTTTATGAGGCTTCTGATTAGGGAGTATGTGTAACAGTTTTAAGTTCTACTTAAATAGTGGCATCTCTATTATTTGTACTTCATATAATATTCTGGAAACTGTATTAAAAAAATTTTTTTTGGTGGTATAGGGGACTGGCAACTGCCATACTTTATTCTAAGAAATCTTGTTGCCAGACTGAAATATGCTGTGTTGGAAGTCATTTACCTCTTCAGTTGCATTTCTATATATAGGGAGAAAAAACTAATAGAATTTCACTCAAAATATAAGTAAGGGAGAGTATTACCACTCGGCTATTTCAAAAGAATTGTTATACATTCAAGTAAAGGAAATGTTTAAAATTTCACAACTCTACCTCATAGTCATCATTTTTATTTACCTACTATAAACTCATTTGAATAATTTATATCTGTCAGGGATTTAGCTCAGTGGTTCCATTACCTGCCTCATAAGTGCAAGGTCCCAGGTTGGATTCCCCCCTAGCCACATACAACAATGCTGGGGGTGGTGGCTCATGCCTATAATCCCAGCACTTGGGAGGCAGGAGGATCGCTGAGTTCAAGCCTGAGTTCGGGGCCAGCCTGAGCTACAAAGTGAGATCCTGTCTAAAAAAAAATTGGTCTTTAAGGCTGGGACTATATAACCTCTTGAACTGTCTTCAGGAGGTTTGGCCCACAGTGCCCTAGTGGCAAAGGCAGGGTCCTGGCCCAGGTTTCATTCCTGGTGGACAGTCAGCAGGGACACCACACGGGGAGGCTTCTGCTCTACGAGTGTTGGACTCTGCCCAGGCCCATTAGGGATCGCGAGCCAGCCTTGTGCATCTGTCTCCTTGTTAACACCAGCCCAGTCAACAACCCTCGTGCTGTTAACAGAAATCAGCCACCCTAGTTTCAAGACTCACGCTCAATGAGTTTGTCAGTAGTTGGAGCTGTGACAGTCTCAGGGGGTGTGCTAAGACCAGTGGCCTCCCCATCTGCCTGCCTGCCTGTCACAGGAAAGGGACAGTGCTGTGTTATGGGGAAGGTAGCCGGCCTGCAAGTGTACAGGGCATGTTTGGCCAGGACTTCCTGCCGGAGAAGATAAGTTCAAAGACAGGGTCTTTCAAAGCTTCTATAACAAAGAACAATTGTTTGTTCTTTCAACCTATCTAGACCAATATAATAAAGATGAATTGCTATAAAAATGAGAGCTGAAACAAAGTATAAGCCACTTTTTAAAAATTAGAGTTGATAGACAAAATTTTTATGGTTAAATTGCTTTAAAAGTTTCTTCATGCCTGATCTCAATTTTTATCCGCATTTCATCCTGAAGCAATTATAGTTTGTGGACTGGCCTCTGTCCAGATATGGTAGTGTGAGTAGCACTATCCTAATACAAATCAGAAATAGGTTTTAATAAGAAACAAGAAGCTAAAAGCCCTCTTGAGAATAGCTGTCCGGCAACCAGAGCACCCTCAGAACAGAAGGCTGGGCGCTTCCTTTCATTGCTGTATAGTCCCCGGCTCTCCTTTTCTCCATAAATACTCTTTTGTATGTCCCCCATAGATGTAGGACATTCCCAAATGCCTATCACAGGGAAACACAACTGACTGTCAACTTTCCTCTTTAAAACAGGGCACAGTTGGCTTTGAAAATCAGATCAACAGATGCCTAGAACTGGCTGAATACCTCTACGCCAAGATTAAAAACAGAGAGGAATTTGAGATGGTTTTTGATGGTGAGGTAGGTTATTATCGTGGACCAGGTACATAGCCCTTGCAGAAAAACCACCGAGAGGATCTCCTGAGGCCACATTTTCCACACTGCCACAAGCTGCTTCTGATTTTTTATTTCTGTGCACTTGTAATTCTTGCCATGCCTGTGAACTCCACTTCAATAGCTTTGGGATGCCTTTTTCCTGTCAGCTCTTCTAAGGCCATCCAGCTCTGAGCCAGCCCTTTGCAGACCAGAGGTCTTCCCATGGCGGATCCAGATCCTTCCTCATTCCTGGGTTAGTCTGACCTGGATGAAGATTCTCACTTCCAAAAAGCTTAAAGGAGGTTGTATCGTTACCTCCCAAGAGTGGGTCTCAAATGAGGTTCTACTCTACAGAGACTGTGAGAAGAGCCAAATAAAACATCTCTGAGTTCACACCCTGATGGCCCAGTGAAGTATTTGTCACCCCAGTGTTTACTGTCTGCCATGTGTCAAATTCCATGCCAGGGCTGGGTTGTGTAGTATGGGTCAAAATGCATCCTGACTATCTATCTACCCTAACGGAGCTCACAGTTAAATACAGAAAGATGGAGTCAGAACCAGTCCCAATTAAAGAAAATCCGCTCACAATACAGTGTCATGTAATCACTTATTTCCCTGTATAACACTGCCTACATTTGGGATCTGTCTGTCAGGCTACCGCAGCTATTAGGAAAAAACCAAGAATCAGATGAGTGCAAAAAAGCCCTGATCATTAAAACCACTGATCTGGCATTTGTCTTACCCATGGGACTTTACTCTGATTCTTTACGCTATTTTAAACATTCTCCTAGCAGATTGAAAGAAACAAATGCGGTTAGAGGCAGACACAGTGATGGCAAATAGCAAGTAGGCAGGAAATGAAAACACTCCTTAAACAATGGAACAATCAGTGTCAATAAAATTATCTTGAGCATTTTCTATACATGAGCCACTACAAAGGGCAAGACGGATAATGGAGAATGCCTTTTTGCAATTATCCAAATGTAATTATTCTAACATTTCAGTGTTTAAAGGTGGCAATTTTAGTTAACTCGAAAGCTACAGGTGGGAAATTGCTTTTTTGGTCACATATGCTTGGATAAGCCAGGCATTTCTCTCCCTAGTGTATGGAGACCACACACTGCCTTCTAGACCTTTAAGCCTCTTTTTCAGTCTGAGAAACTTCCCCGAGAATGCACTGTGTATCCATTTGAGAAGTTTTCTCTTAAGTGGTCATAACTCAGTTTGTTTGTTTGTTTGCCATAACCTCTACAGCCTGAGCACACAAATGTCTGTTTCTGGTACATTCCGCAAAGCCTCAGAGGTGTTCCAGACGGCCTTGAGCGACGGGAAAAACTACACCGGGTATGGGTTTTGCTTTCCATCTCATTTAGTAGGGGAGAAATAAAAAATAATGCCTTGAGGTGGGCTTCTGGGAATGGTGTGTTGTGGAATTACCTTGTTACCTTGTGTAACACTTGTGCTGCACTGTCTGCTTGCCCCTAGTTTGACCTCTTAGGTTGGTGTTTATTACAGGCAGAACGAGTGAATAATGTGTATATTCCTGGGAACATTCTACATTAAACTGCTGTAATATCTTTTTACCAAGTTCAAGTCTACTCTATTGCTGATTCATTTTAACTGATTTCTGTGTCTAGTTTGTATAATATTTGGGGTAATTGGTATTATATTTAATTTATGCAATATTTCATTCATCCAGCCATAGATACAGTTCTTTGCGGTGTTATTTTTTGGGCTTTTATACCATTATGAACTCAAATAGTAAAAACCAAATTGAATTGAACTGTTTGAATGGGAGTATGTGTTAATATCCACTTTTGAGTTTCGTTTTATATTACCAGGTGGCCCCCAAGATCAAAGCCCTAATGATGGAGTCAGGTACAACCATGGTCGGCTACCAGCCTCAGGGTGACAAAGCCAACTTCTTCCGGATGGTCATCTCAAATCCCGCCGCCACCCAGTCTGACATCGACTTCCTCATTGAAGAGATAGAAAGACTGGGCCAGGATCTGTAAAGCTCTTTGCAGAAAAGGAGTTTCTAGGAATCGTCTTTCCCCTCTGGCACTCTAGAACAAACCTAAGTTGCTGAAATACATAGGCCATTTCATTGAAGGAAAATATAATACCTTGAAGAATACTTGTTTCAACCTTATTAAGCTTGTTTGTTAGAGTTAGCAAGAAATACTATTCTTTTTTTTAAAAAAAGTTGCACATTAGGAATACAGTATATATGTACAGTTATATATACTTCTCTCTATATATATGTATAACGAGTGTGGCTTAGTAGTAGAGCTCAGCATGTCTCCTGCCCCTAGAGAATCAACTTCACCTTCAGTAGTTACCGAGGGGCTAACATGCTACAGATTAGCTCACCCAACAACCACAGGGAAGATGCTTTCCAGAATGCTGTGTCCTGGGGCCCAAGGTGACATTGTCGGTGTGAGCTGACCTCATTGCCAGTGCTTCTCCCATCTGAAGCATGACGGATGAGAAGAAGCATGACTAGATGACAACTGCCACGCCCTCCCCATTGGTACCCTGTCACGGGAAAGCAATGACCGAGTCATTCTTCCAGGTGTACCACTGCTGTATTTGTGTAGATTGTGTATATTCCTGTTGTCTGACCTGGGGAGGGGGAGACTTGGAATGAATTCGATGACTGTTTCATTGTAGGCCAGTGAAAGATTTGCTGATATATATTCAGAGATTTAACCGTGTTTAAAGAGGCATCTTGTATTTTCTTCTCATTTGTAATGTATCTTATTTATATATTAATAAGTTCTAAATACTGTTTATGGTATTTTCGTGCATTTGTGAGCCAAAGAGAAAAGATTAAAATTAGTGAGAAACATTTATATTAGAGTGCCCTTAAAATAATGATTTAAGCATAAGTGTACTGTCTGTAGAAGAATTTTGACACAGCACATTGAGTCCTGTGTATGGAAACCTTCCTACTTCAATAGCATCACTTTTCTCTCACCCCGTCTGGCTGTGCGTCTGGTGTCCTCAATGCTTTTCTAGTAACTGTTGGGTAATAATTAGATCTGTAATTTTGTAGTTGTTCATGACCAATCTCTGTGACTTGCTTAGCTGAAACCTAAGGCAATGTTTCTGAAGATCTCTAATAAATCGACCAGTCTCACAACTGTTTTTCGAAGAAACGAAATTCCACACTGTGCGTTTTAGAGTATGCAAGAAGAATATAAATAAATATATTCTCCATGGAGAATTTGAACAAAATTTTCTTCCGGTCTGTGCTTCCTATGGGAATTTCATTTACAGCTGCTTAAATCAGCCACAGCCTGTGCACTGAGTTGAGATGATACGACCTCAGGAAGGTAGCACCGGGCCCATGTCATAGGTCCTGGAGCCCCTGGCCTATAAAATCCTTATGATTGGGCTGCGGATTTAGCTCAGTTGTTCTGGCACCTGCCCTGCAAGTGCAAGGACTCAGGTTCAATCCCTGGGAACCACAAACAATGCTGGGCATGGACACTCACACCTCCCACCAGTCAGTACCATATACCACAGTGCCAGGCTTGGTGGCGCATGCCTGTAATCTTAGCACTTGGGAGACAGAGACAGGAGGATTGCTGAGTTCAAGGCTGAGCTCAGGGCAAGCAAGACCCTGTCTCCAAAAAAAAAATCCTTATGATGACGGTTAAATAAAACTGACT